>VNJQ01007976.1:0-229807 GCA_008042515.1 Drosophila truncata
TAACTTGGTGCAGTTAGTACCCATGAAACTTTCCGAGAAACTCTCGACTACTCACACAAAGAAGAATATAGCCGTCTGCAAGCGATTCCTTGCCAGGGAAGGTCCGAAGGCGTTGAAAAACAAATCCACTCCCAGAAGAGCAAACTGGAACATCAGAATCCAAGAGTAACGTCGCAGAGTTAACTTCATTGCTGGACTTTAATGCAATCGAGTTTTTAGCTTATTGTGTTTGTTGCATCCCAGCTTGGAGTTTGAGGGGTTTGTTGTGTCCTTGACGTCCTAGTGACGTCAAAACACAGCGCAGTCATGCGCCCTGCTGTCCACTATGCCAATGGGTTATCGATAGGCTATGGTAGGATCTAAAATGGGGATGAAATAGCCCGGTTATAATATGATTTTTTGAGTTTTCATTCGTATTTTTATATTTTAAATATTTCATTAAAAAGATTAGGAAAGGGATGTTCGTGTTGTAATTTTTATTGTTAGAAAATCTTTAATATAATAGTCCATATTATTATAATTTTCTACTACTTCAGCTTTTCTTCAGATATATTGAGCATATTCGAATTGGTGACGTCGCCGCTGTCCTCGCAGCTCGCTTCCGTGTCGTCGAAATCGCCTGTAGTACTGCTGATTCATTTCGGAATAGAAATTGGTGGGCAGCAGGTGAGACCAGCTTTGATCGCCCTCGGCATCAGGTCGCTCTAGAAACTGGAACATCGATGCGGATGTGGCTTGGGCGAAGGGGAGAAGCCAGCTCACATTTAACTTGGTGCAGTTAGTACCCATGAAACTTTCCGAGAAACTCTCGACTACTCACACAAAGAAGAATATAGCCGTCTGCAAGCGATTCCTTGCCAGGGAAGGTCCGAAGGCGTTGAAAAACAAATCCACTCCCAGAAGAGCAAACTGGAACATCAGAATCCAAGAGTAACGTCGCAGAGTTAACTTCATTGCTGGACTTTAATGCAATCGAGTTTTTAGCTTATTGTGTTTGTTGCATCCCAGCTTGGAGTTTGAGGGGTTTGTTGTGTCCTTGACGTCCTAGTGACGTCAAAACACAGCGCAGTCATGCGCCCTGCTGTCCACTATGCCAATGGGTTATCGATAGGCTATGGTAGGATCTAAAATGGGGATGAAATAGCCCGGTTATAATATGATTTTTTGAGTTTTCATTCGTATTTTTATATTTTAAATATTTCATTAAAAAGATTAGGAAAGGGATGTTCGTGTTGTAATTTTTATTGTTAGAAAATCTTTAATATAATAGTCCATATTATTATAATTTTCTACTACTTCAGCTTTTCTTCAGATATATTGAGCATATTCGAATTGGTGACGTCGCCGCTGTCCTCGCAGCTCGCTTCCGTGTCGTCGAAATCGCCTGTAGTACTGCTGATTCATTTCGGAATAGAAATTGGTGGGCAGCAGGTGAGACCAGCTTTGATCGCCCTCGGCATCAGGTCGCTCTAGAAACTGGAACATCGATGCGGATGTGGCTTGGGCGAAGGGGAGAAGCCAGCTCACATTTAAGGTCATCAGAATGGAGGCCATTACTAGCCAGAACGTCGACATCTCGGCCACTGGCGGCGGCAAATGCAGCTAATGTCCGGCACTCAATACAAAGCACTACCCTATACCCTACACCCTGCTTATGGGATGTCAGCAGTTTTTGGGACTCCGCCGCTGCTTCCATGTGCATTTCTTTGGCAGCTCGCTGACGCTGTAGTTCAGTGGGATCGACGTTTTCGCAGTGGGCTATAAAGTTGGTCGGCTCCCGGAGTTCAACCAACAGTCAACCGCCTTCGTTCGCCACTTCAGCAGCAAGTAGAGACAGCTAAAGCACCCTTCGCCATGGCATCCTTCATTGGTCAATTCCTCATCGCCGCCGTTCTGGCCTTCGCCGTCGTCTCGACCGAGACCATCCAGCTGCAGCCCACTCAGGGTATCCTCATCCCAGCACCACTGGCCGAGAACATCCGTGTGTCGCGCTCTGCTTACGGCAGCTACGGTGCTGCTCCTGCTGCTGCATCTTACTCTGCGCCCGCTGCTCCGGCCTACGCCGCCCCTGCTGCTCCAGCTCCGGCCTACTCTGCTCCCGCTGCCCCAGCTTACTCTGCTCCCGCTGCCCCGGCTTACTCGGCGGCACCTGCTGCTCCAGCCTACGCGGCCCCGGCTGCTCCTGCTTACTCGGCCCCCGCTTCCATTCCATCTCCGCCGTGCCCCAAGAACTACCTGTTCAGCTGCCAGCCCTCCCTACAGCCCGTGCCCTGCTCGGCTCCAGCTCCGTCTTACGGCTCTGCCGGCGCCTACTCGCAGTACGTGCCCCAGTATGCCGTTCCCTTCGTCCGGGAACTGTAAGGAGTAGAAATGCAGCTAACTGGCCTATTACATCCACGAATAAAGACAACCGATTATTGCAACAAAATGTTAAAACTTTTAGTTTGGGGGATTTTAGCATATATTTTTTTCAGGATAAACTTTAAAATTTAATAGGAAAACAAGATAGAGCAATAAGTTTTGCAATAAGATTTGTATTTAAAAAAAATCTGGGGTGCAACTTTTGAGAAGGCTTTCATTAAATTAAATTTAGATATTCAATTCAATTTAATTTAATTTCTTATCTCATATGAATAGACTGATATTTAGAGTTTTAATGTCAGCTCTAATGGAGTATCAGCTGGAATATCATATTGTATATCTTATTACTAATGAGTCATTAGGTATTTCGGGGGAATATGTTTATGTAAACATATAGTACTACTTAGCAGATTACTAAACATAGGTAGAGAAGTGCAAAACCTTAAATTCCAGCTTGTAAGAAGTCTAGACTAAGTTTAAGATTCAAAAGTTTAATGGTCGGAAACGGGGCAAGGACTACACACTCTTTCCGCCCAAAGGTCATTACAGAATAGATATTACTGATACACAGAAAACAAAAAAGCTTTAAAATCAGCGAAATTTTCCACATTTATATTTGTTTGTTCTAATAAAAACAAAACCTGTCATTACGGGAATCAATTTGCAAACATCCTTGGCTTTTATACAGCGACCTATTTATTCTACTAAACACAACTTCAGAATAATAGTATAAATGTAAATAAATATTAGTCAAACAATAATTTTTTGCAATTTATTAGTCAAATCACTTCGAATTAAAGAAAAGAAATATAAATATACAGCTGTCGCATAATACCATCCTTAAAAAAATTAAAAGAAAAAACATTAAAATTAAAAAAAATGGAAATTTCTGCGGCTAAAATTTCATAACTATTACTTTTCTGAGTGTAGTTTAGTTATTTAATTTATTCCGATATCGGATTACAAAACCGTTTGCACTTTCCACTTTTCCGCATTGCTCGTCGTTTTGGTTCGTTCGTCGCTTTTCGGATGTGTCGCAATCTTTTCTTATTCTTCAGAGACATAATGGCAAAAACGGCAATAATTTTTGGCTTGTTCAAGCATAAATTGGGCTTATGCTTCCCTATACAAGCAATTTTTTTTAATATAGATAATCTAGGTAAATGTTACTTTCTGGCTGCACCAAAATGTACACAATATAATATTTTTAGAGAATGGAAAATCCCTAGCATATCTAATGATATTATATATTTTTTTTAAATTATTTTGTTCTATTATTATTCTATTGATATTTACATTGTGACTATATTAGCTAAACAATTATATGCCCACACACTGAAGGAGGCATTTCGACTCAATATATAAGATTTAATCACGAGAACAAACAAAAATAACCATGCTTCAAAAACATTTTAAAACTATTTTAACATTTTTAAATATTGTAGAAAATTGTTTTTTTTTCAGTGTAAAGTTTAAACTCGAACTTCTTAAATGTAAATTTCAAATTCTTTTCTGTGTTTTTTTCTTGATATTATAATAGTACTCGAATTTTCACTAAGTTAAAATTAATTAAAAGATCCTATCTGCAAAGATTCACTTAGATAAGACTAAAATTGGACAAAAGGACATTTGATAGGTTTGTTTTGAGTTAATGAAATTATCAAATTATTAATATTTTCCTAAAAATATATATAAGCGGTTTTTATCATGACGCACGTGATTAATAAATAATTAATAAATTATAATCTTCTCGTAAATACTTCAGAAGATAAATAGTTTACCTAATTCTAAGCAAATGCTTTTCATTACATCTTAACATTATGAAATTGGCTATTGGTAAGTTCATTTTTTAAAAGTCTTGTTCAATAAATACAATCGTTTCTAATTTCTTTTTTGTTTTTTTAATTTGCAATAAATATTTTTTGTACAATTTTTTATCCAATTATTTTTTTTTTACAATTCAGCAGTGGAGTTCATGGTCCGTGGGCGGAAATCAGGCTGTAGCTGTGGCGGGCTGATCTTTAGTAGTAGTTCTGGAAGCCCTGGGGCATGTAGGCGGCGCTGTAGAGCTGCTGCTGGGGGACACCGTAGGGTGTGGGGGCGACATAAGTGGCCACCGGGGAGGAGTAGGCACCGGCGGATCCATAGCTGGGAGCGGGAGCGCTGCACGGCACTGGGGCGAGGTTGGGCTGGCAGCTGAACAGGTAGTTCTTGGGGCAGGGAGGAGCTGGGACGCTGGAGCCGCCATAGCCGCCGGAGCTGCCGCCATAGGCAGACTTGCGGAGACGGGTCAGATCACCGCCCTGGCCCTCCAGCTCGGTGTTCACGCCGGTGACTCCGGTGGTGGCGCTGGATGTGCCCACGTTGGTCGGGGAAGCCAGGGCGGCGGCGGCGAAAGCGATGAGGGCGATGCACACGAAGGATTTCATCTTGGTGTTTTGGAGTTGGAGCTGGAGGCTGATGGGAGATGGTTTGACTGATTGTAGTTACCAAAGGTGACTGATGCCATTCTCAGGCCACCGGCTAGTTTATATAGCTGACCAATCTGTCCAGTTAGCACAAAGTGAAGAGTTTAATGGCTGTAACTATTCTTCGTTTTTGTCTTAATTGTGGCTTTAATGCTCGATCAGCCCAACGCCAAAATATATACCGCTGACATCGGTAATACCCCAACGTCAGCTTTTTGGGGTCATCACTAAGGCAGAAAAGCGTTTGGGTCTGCGAAAATGTTAAACAAGTGTAAGAAATTGAGTGCATCGTACTTCAATTGTGGGTGTAAGAATTATTAAAGCTATGTGGCCCAAATTCGGTGTTTCGAAATCGCAAAAGTTCATCTGGAACGTGTGCAGAAGTTAAATTGCTATAAAAAAATCCATATCCACTATGAACATATGAAAAATTATACAGAGTATAGCTCAGTTTAATTATATATTCTAAAATATTATAAATATGTTATATGTGATCATATAAATTTCAGACATCATATGATGTCATCATATATTTATTCTATAATAGCATATATGTTTTATATAATTTATATAAATATATTTAAGACATCAGTAAAGGTCACATAAGATATATTTTTCTAATATTCATCATCAAGAAAGGCGAGTAAGCTCAAGTTACAAATAAACATATTGATTTACATTTACGTTTATATTTCGGAATAGTCGGAATAATATTATTATAACCTTGGGAACTTCTCTTTCTAGTCGGAAAGAATTTTAAGTAAACAGTAAATATTTATTGTAAACATATATTGTAATAGTTAATATATTATATTTTACTTTACATAAATAATAATATTACATATGGTGCTACTTCTAATAAAATATATAATTAAAATTATTAAGAAAATGAAAATATTACCAATTCATATACATAGTTCGTTAAATTACAAGATTTATAAGTATATGCCAAACGAAAACTTGTAAGCTTAATTTCTTATCTTAAATTGGCCGAAATGTTAAACTGACGAAGCTACCCTCGATTATTCAAATGTATAAATTGAGATCGGGCTTTAAGATGCAAAATGTCGGATAAGTTGAAAATTAATAAAAAACCTATTTATATATTTATAGGTCCTTGTTTGTGTTGTCCCTTATAGTTTATTTTTTAAAAATTCATATGACAATACTTCATTTTGTGATGGGAGCGGTTGAACACCAGACTAATTCAACGATCACCTCATATGTGAAAACTAAAAGCCACAATAATATACTTTTGCTCCAGAAGTTTGGGACTTGCCGCTTCAGAACCAAATCAACATAAATGTTCTTTTATTTGTCTGAAATTACTGCTAGATGCTTGAAAACTAATTAATTTCAATAAAGTAAAAAACTTTGAATATAATCTTTGTTATTTTATTTAACGTAAATTTAATGTTTTAATATTATGAGAATATATTATTAATTTAATTTATCATAAATGTCATTGATGTTTTATTAATTTATGTTATTACAGTTTAATTTTTATTTGTACGAGTATGTATAAATTATTTACTGGATTTATCCTAAAGGACCTTATAAAGCCGAACATACGAGACAACAATAGAACGAATTTATTTTTGAATACCACAGGATTGTAATTAAAGAAATCGTTTTTGAACTTGAATTTTAGTTTGTTTTAAATGTATATAAATCGGAAAGCTTCTTGAAAATGTAATACGTTTAAAAATTAATGGAAATGTTAAATGGAAATGATAAAAATATAATTATTAATCTCAAAATAATAAATATTTGTGTAATAAAAAATATTATTAGCTCCTGAATCTATATACATTTAAGAACTTGTTTCTTTTTACTTTATGAACAATTGAAATAATTGTTTTACTATTTTCAGCTCAATAAATTCAAATTTCCCTGTAGTTATTTAGAGATATGTGTTGGCTGCCATAATGGGTGTCAGTAATACATTCGAGGTAATTTTGTGCCACATTTAATTTGTGTATATTTTTAAAAATATACATTTGGGAAATATTCAACAGCTTTTTTCTTTGTTTTATATATTTAATTTCGAGCATTTTCATATGAGCTCGACATGCGTGATAAATTGTCCAACTCAGGCCGAATATTCAGGTCGTTGGCACTTTGCAGCATTTCGCTTTGCTTCTAGATACGTGTGCATATTTTTCTAGAAGAAAGTATAGAGCTGCAGCGCGAGACTGAAGAGGAATTATGATTTATAAATTTTTAGGAAATATAGATTAAGCTTTGAATTTTTATGTTGAAGCCATTTGTCGAAAATCTTTCTAACTATAATAATTAATAACATTGTAAACGAATTAAAGACATAATCATAATACTTTGTTATTTACAACAATTTGAAAGCAATAAATGTCATCTATAAAATATTTAATAAAGGAAATTAATAAATTTAGATTAATTTAAAGCATTGTGTATTTTTCCAATCAATTTTAAAAACATTTATTAGTAAATTTACTACAATAATCTCTTTTAAAAGTAAGAATAGATTTAGAGTTTTAGAATTTACCAAAAGATCCATTGTTATTCAGACAATGGAATGAGTATGATTAAATCGACTGTTGATTTATATGACTACTAAATTCACTATTAAATTCTTATGTACTCTGACCGGATAGAAACCATTTGCTTAATAAATGCCAAGTAAATTGTAAATAAATTTTTTAAGTATTTATTTATTAGATATTTATTCCTCGCTTACACAACAACACCAACGAGTGGCTTGTGGCGTCACGCATCTGAGCACGAAGAGTGTTAATGTGCAGCGCTGAAAGGGGAGTGACCAGATGATAGTGCGGAAGAAACTACACCTGATGGATAGTACATCTACTAATTATAATACACACAAACAGACTTCCTCCTCCTCCTTCGACGAGTTGTAAACAGACTGCACTCACTTTCACATGGTCATGGTCATGGTCAGCATGAGCTTCTGACTCTGCAGACTCCCCTATTTCTGGGTGATTATTACATTTTACAACGCCATAGAGGAGGGAGCTTGGCTTATCTTGGGCAATTTGTCATGGAATTTGAATCTGAAAGTGAAAACAAAGGCGACCAACTGGCCAACATTCATGCTGACGTCACGGACTGAGCTCAAGCGAGAACTCCGATCCGATGAAACAAGAAACCACCAAATGGTCCAACACATGTTGATAAGTAGGTCCGGCGGAAACGAAATTCTCTACAAATAGGCGGGCAGAGTTACATTTCTCCGTTAAAGAATGCAGCTGATTAAACAAAAGAGATTATAGCACCAGATTTCATTACATATGGGTTCCAGCGAAAGTAAACTTTGGTTTACTGTTTAATGTAAACCTTTCTACAGGCTGTGACTGTGACTGCTGTCATAGGATCAGTCTGAAAGTAGAAAGAAAAATATATAACTTTACTGTCAGTCAACATAAACTCATTTACTATGAGATATGCCCAATTTTGTATTATTTCACAATTTTGGTTTAAATTGTATGCAAATAGGATGGATAAATAATATTTTTGACAGAGGAGCGATCAGTAAAGGAATAGAAAATGTTAACTGTAATTTAATATCGCTGAAATGGAGTTGTTATATTATGGGTATAAAATAATTCTTATTATTGATTGAATAACAAACTTTATTAGTATAAAAACATCTTCATAAAACGTAAGTTTTTGTTTTCTTTTTTAAAGTTAAATTTTGATCAAAGGAGAATAATTAAAGTCTTAAGATTTTTAACATAGTTCATAGTATTGTATTAAGACTTATGTAGCTCATGGTATGGCATGATTTATTTGAGCTTGAGAAATAAATGCAACATTTTACATTTTCTCATTGATAGTGTTGCGCCCGAAAGTGCTCCCCAGTTTTAGATATTGGTTAAAATTTCAGAAAACTACGAGAGTCTGTCGCTCTATCCTGGCATTGTGGAGTGTGGATTTCAGTTTAAAAGGAGTTATGTGGTATTTCAGGTAGATGCGTACTGTCCAGCAAAGGAAGGTTCTTTTGTTTCAACATATTCATTAGAAAATGGTGATCCTCAGAGTACTGGGATCACTGATTACCAATGGCTTATGATATTTTTTAATTTTTTAACAGGAATATATATTTGTTGTGATGTTTTTTTTATTTTGGGGCTTGTTAACAGTGAGTTTTTAATGGATATCGTGGGTTAGTGGCTGAAGACTCCCCAAAACCAGGAAAATGAATAATTTCTATATCTCCGGAGGAGAAATACAAAGATTATTAAAGTTCCGAAGACTTTAGAGTTCTGTAGATGGCTTTCCAGTAAACAGATTCGTTCACTCACCATAGGAACAATCCATATAATATTTAACATACATATTTAAATTTCTTATTATTATTCATAAACATACCTCAAAGATTATTAAATAATGAGATGATTGCATTAAAAAAATAGTTGGTAAATATGTAGTTTCATTATTTTTCGCCCCCTTTAGCGATCAATAACGATAGTTAATAATAAATTTTCAAACTAACAAATCATATAATTAAATTCCAATAAAGCCAAAACCATGCAAAATCATTAGATAATTTTTTATTTACAAATTTGACGGGCAACACCGCTTCTACAAAAGATTCTGGGCCAGGCGATAGTTGTATTCCTCGAAGAGTTCCGGGGCCACTCGATACGGTTGGTCGATGAGCGACAGGCGGATGGGCGACTGGCACGAGGGAGTCGAATAGCTGGGGGATGCTGGCGGTGGAGGAGGTTGATAACAGCTCGGCGTGGGCGGGATTGGTTCCTGATAGACAGGGGTAACTGATGGTGCCTGGCTGGCGTAACTCTGATCCTCGACCTTCACCTGGGCGGCTGCCTGGGGTGCCGGTGAAGCGGAAAGGTAGATAATCGGTTGGTAAACAATTTGCGGCGGTTGGGCAGCAACGTAACTTGGCTGAACCGCCTTGCCATAGCCATCGGATGCAGGCTCCGTTTGGGCATAGCTGCTGGGTGCTGCCGGCTCATAGCTAGCGGCAGGTGGTGTTGGAGCATCATAAACAGGAAGCAATGGAGCGGGCTCAGCCGGAGGAGGTGCGTAACTGTCTGCCGCAGGTGGTGCTGGCGGAACATAACTAGGTTCTGGTAGCGCAGGAGCATCGTAGACAGGAGCTGGAGCTGGAACTGGAGCAGGAGCCACGTAACCAGCATCGCCATCCCCAGGACCATTATACTCAGGATTGGGTTTGACGTACCCGCCTTCTGGTTGGACACCATAACCCTCACCACCATAGCTCGGAGTCAATGGTGTCACATAGTTGGCCTGAGGTTGTCCACACCCACCGCCACACTGGACCCCACAGGGACTCGTGGCAGGAAAGAGATCAGGCAGCTTCTTGAAGAGTTTCATTTGCTTGAAGGGATCCAGGTCTTGGAGCTGTAGGCCATTGTTGCAGTTGTTGTTCACGACAGGACTGGGCACAACAGCGGCAGGTGGATACAGCACATTGTTGTTGTTACAACAATTATTATTTCGTTGAAAGAGATCATCCCACCACTTCATAAGCGAACGATTAGTGCGCTTCAGGGACTCTTTGGGTGCCACCGAGCGACCCGCATCCACCATTTGATAGTAAAGAGCCTGACCCGGCGCCGCTATGCGATTTGAAGGGCCCGCATCCTGGGCAAGTGATGTGGTCAGAAGAAGGGCCCCTGCCAACAGGCACAGAGCCCACGAGCTACTGCTTCCAGAGTCCAGCATTTTCCTGCGATTGCGATGTTGGTTAGCAAGTGGTAACCTCGCCTTCTGAACTCTCAATTACGACTAGCAACCAGAAGAGGTCCGATTCCAAGCGGTCAACTTAAGCTGCCCCAAATGGGGCTGGATTAAAGCAAGGTCAGCATTTCGCTGTAATTTCGATTGGGTATAGTTCACCTACAAATAATACTTACATTTTAGTTATATTTTTTACAACATCTCCATTACATATTAACAGATATTCATGATTACCAGTAGATTTTTATGTTAAATATCAATTGTTAAAACTTTATAATTACATTTATTTCTCTGTAAAATAAATAGTTATTTAAATTTATTATAAAAAGAAAGCATAAAGAGCATAAAGAATTCCACAAAATGGAAATAAAGAAATATTTTTCCGGAACTCTAAGTTTTGCAACACCTCAATTCCCAACCGAAAGGTGTTCCCATTTCATCGAAACTTCAAGACCTCCACATCCATATTTATATATTCGTATAAGCATAAAATTCTAAAATATATTGCAACGTCTTCGAACTATTACTTGTGGCTTTTCCTGATTTGTGTATTGTTTTCTTTATTGTTTATATTGTTTATATTCTCTTACGTGTTCGAAATTGCTAACCACCAAGGCGAGCTTTATGTTCGATTCGTGGAGCGTGGCTGGCTCTGCCTTAACGGAAGTACGGACCGGGAAAAAGCAAAGAGAAAAAGCTACATTGTACACATAATAATTATATATACATATATATTTGTATATATCCTCGTAAAATACTTCCTAATGTGGTTGGTCATTGGCTTACTCATCGCGGTATTGGCTTATTCATCGCGTGTCCGTTTCGGTAATCCGCAAGGTTGGTCAATATAAAGATATATGTATGAGGAAAATCGAAATATAAATTATGGTTCGATCATTCCGAATATATGTATTTCCTTGCCTTCATTTATCTTAACTTTGCAAAAGGCTTTAATTTTCAATTCAAGATTTCAAAAATGATCGCTCAGTTTTAATATTCAATCATTTTTTTAAGATTATTACATTTTCTGCCTGTCCACTTTTATTATATTAAATAACCACTTAGAATTTATGCCTGTAATGAATTTGTAATAACCTTGGTAAGTTTCGTAATCGAATCAACACCAATAATTATTTTTATAATATTTTATTTTATTATTATAATGATTAAAATTTCCCAAGATTTAAATTATTCTTCAGCTGGAAAATATTAAAGCTTTTCTCATCTTCTTGAATACTATAAATTAAATTTTATTCAATTTAAGGGTCGCGTTTACAAAATGTGTAACTTTACAATTGCTGGAGATATTTGTGCTTCTGGGAAACACGTCTGCTGCTGCGCGAATGCTGCCGCTTGCGTTTCTCCGGCTTCAGAAGATCCGTCGCCTTGCTAACAAATTGGCCAGCGGTTGCTTCTGGTTGTTCCTTCATCTTATCGAGGCCTTCAGGCGCGGTGGCCGCCAGCAGATCGGCGTCGAGGTCCTCATCTGGAAGAGAGTCATCACCTAGACGGAAGGAGCCCAATATACCATCATTTGGCTGCTCTGTGCTTGAAGTTGTCGAAATGCTGGAAGGCGTTGGAGTGCTGGTCGGAGTATTGGAATTTTCCGAAGTGCTGGAGGCAAAGTTCAGTTTTCCTGATCTTTCGGTGGTTGGTGTCTCCGCGACAATCGCTGCCTCCGTAGTCGGAAAGACATATTCGTTAGGATTGAAATTAAATACCCGCTGGAAGAAGTTGTTGTTTGGCACTGGCGTGGCTTGAGCCTGCGCTCCAAGAATTCTATTAAAAGGATTAAAAGGATTGAGGGTTCCAAAGGGGCCGAAGGGATTCAGACCCATACCGAGCTGCATTCCCATACCAAAGGGAGCACCCACTGGCTGATCCATGGCAAAGCCCTGGGACATGCCAAAGGGACCGCCGCCCATCTGGCCGCCGGTTCCGAATGCTCCGCCATAGGGACTCGCCACTGGAGCGGGAGCCAAGCCAAAAGGAGTGCCAAGAGTGGGAGGGGGTCTCTGCAAGATCCCAGGTGGAGATCGAGGAACAGAATAGTAGGGCGTCGACTGCTGCTGTCCATAGCATGGCATGGTTATGATGACCGGCTGGAAGCTGGGACAGGAGGTGCTATAGCTTACCCCATTGTCCGCTGGCGCCTGACATTGGAGCGGTGCTGAGTGGGCAATGCAACCGTTGCAATTCGGCGTTGGTGGGGTTGGACTGGGGTACGGTGATCCATAAGCTGGAGTTGGTGGTGGTGCCAGTCCTGGAGCTTGGGTGTTGTACGGAGGATAGCTTGGAGCAGCTTGCCCCAACACAGGTTCCATCGGTGTCATTTCAGCGGGCACTGTGGCTTCCTGACTCTGTGATCCAGCCCCGGCCAAGCTGCTGTAGAAAGCTCTCATCACGGGATCATTTTCTGGTTCCGATGACTGCGATATGGGGACCCACATCATCTGATCCTGAGGCTGACTCACTGGTCTGCGATATTGCTGATTGAGTTCTTCAGGCCTGAATCCCACATTGGGTACAGCAAGCACATCGCTATCAAAACCAGAACCATGTCGACTGCTACCAATTATCCCATATTCCTTGCTGGGACGGTTCGCCGAGCCCTGATCTGCTGCAGGATCATACGAAGGGGTCGTGGCCGTTGGGCCTGCGCCATTTGGAACTCCTGGTGGAGCCGCTGTCGCGCTGCCAAGAGTTGGGTAAGGAACTGACGGCAGGCCATGCGAGTGCGCTGCAGGTGCAGTTGCATGGGCAGCCACGGGGGGTCCATAGAATCCACTGTGTCCGAAAGCTGGGGGCTGGGGCTGCTGAGGAAGAGACTGAGGGTAGGACGACTGCTCCTGGTATGGCGTCGCTGGCGATGGCGGTGGTGTTGGGAATTGATAAAAGGGATTTTCTGCGAGCTGTGGGTGTGGTTGGGAGGACCCGCCTCCAAAGGCGGGAAAGGACGGAAAGGTGTGAACGGATCCTTGATAGTTTTCGGGAGGAGCAGGTCGATTCTCGTTACCAGCCACCGACTTGGGGGGTTCCATGCCCTGGCACATGTAGACAGGCTCCTGACCTCCTCCCTGATTCTTCACCTCCACACAGCCCTGTTGACCGCTCTCAGCCCCGAAGTTGGCACCGCGGCACATGTAGTAGGGCTCATCCTGTGGCCCACTGGGCCTGATCTCCACGCAAATGGTGGTCATTGTGCGCTTGCTACGATGTCTTGGCTCTTCCTGAATGGGATTCTCTGTCCTTCCTGTTATTGTTGCACCTGCAGCTAGCCAAATGGATAGAAAAATCCATATTAGTTGCATTTTCCGGGCCTGTGGATGGGTCTCCATGTTGCGGTTCCGCTCACTAACTTCCGTTTCGGTGTCGCTCAGGGCTTTTATAGTTGTCTGGAGTTCTGTATTGAGAACAGCATTAGAAAATGGAAATGGGGATTCATTTAACACTCCCACCGTTGTCTTACCCAATGTCCCAGTTCCTGGGAAGTGTCTGCTGCAATCTCTCAATCACTTGGCTTAGTTTTCCCTTTTCCAGTGCCTTCTATTGACACCTTTTGGAGCTTCTTTTGCTTGAAAATCAACTGACTGAATAAAAGGCACTGCTCCAGCGATTGGAGAACGGACCTCATGGCGCGGCTTTCGGAGTTAAAGGTAATACTCTTTCAGGCAAGGAACTAACGAACTTTGAAGTGTATTCCGTTCTTTGGATTACAATTTATTGTTTGTAAAATAAATACAAATTAAATATATATTATAAAGATTTCAATCAAACATTTATTAAGGCATTGAAAATAAATACAAATTCTTTTTAAGACTAGATTATTGATTTTAGTATTGACTAATTTTCTTATTTTTATTTATATAAAAAACCTAAAAATAAACCAAAACAATCATAAACCTTTTAAGTTTATTTTAATAAAAGAGCATTCTTTATTCTTCAATTATGATTTGATGTCTGTCACCTTGATTTAAGCTGAACCTAGCAATTTTTCGCCAGCAATACGATTTCGCGTGCTGGTCAGTTCAACAAACTCCTCAGGTTCCTACAAGCTATATCCACCGATTTACCAATGGTCAGCAATTTTGAACTCTTTCGTGTTTGGAACACTCAAAAGAAATGGGTGTCCGACATAAAGCTAGAAAAGGCATGAGAATAATTCGGTCAGTCGGTCAATGGGTGTTAGATAGCAAATGTAAGAAAATCAAGGTAAAGAACCTGCTTAAACAAGGTAAATATGATATGATGATAAAATATGATGAACATTTTTATTATGATTTTTATTTAAACTTTAAATAACTTTATAATATCTCCATCGCATATGCCTTTTCATTACGCTCGCCCACACAATAAAAACCCTAAAAACTTTATGTGTTACTTACACACTAAACACTAAATGAAATTCAATTGTCCTATAAGATAAGAATGGACAATGATGAACGAAACTATTGGCACCAGCGACCTATCTATAAAGGAGATGTACCGATGTTACCCCCTGTTAACGTGGCAGAGCCGTTGACGGCGCGAAACCTATTCCAGCTGTACGTGAACACCGTCCTTGCTGCCAACTTTGCCGAGTCGTGGGTGTTTTGGATGGACACTGGCAAGACCCGGATGCAGGTTGAAGGCGAGATGGCTAAGAAAACGAATGCCGAAGTGCCATCTTTTCGGACCATCATCAAGAACATGATCCAGGACGAGGGCTTCAGATCGGTATACGCCGGCTTTTCGGCTATGGTTACCCGAAACTTTCTATTTAACTCCGTCCGCGTCGTCCTATACGACATCTTCCGGCGTCCGTTTCTCTATGTCAACGAGCGCAACGAAGAAACTCTTGGTACCCACTGGGCCCTGAGCTGTAGCTTCACGGCAGGCTGCATCGCCCAGGGACTGGCCAATCCCTTCGACATTGTCAAGGTTCGGATGCAAACAGAAGGCCGCCGACTGCAGCTGGGCTACGAGCCGCGGGTGAACAACATGGTACAGGCCTTCGTGGACATTTATAAGAACGGCGGGCTGCCCGCCATGTGGAAGGGCGTAGGACCAAGCTGCTTGAGGGCCTGCCTGATGACAGCCGGTGACGTGGGCACCTACGACCTGAGCAAGCGAATGTTGAAGCGAAACCTGAACTTGGAAGAGGGCATTCCACTGCGTTTCTGTTCCTCGATGTGTGCCGGCTTTGCGGCATCCGTACTGAGTACTCCGGCTGACGTGATCAAGTCACGGATGATGAACCAACCGGTGGATAAAAACGGAAACAATCTATTATATAAGAACTCCTTGGACTGTATTAGAAAGCTGGTAGTGGAAGAGGGGCCGATGACGCTGTACAAGGGCTTTCTGCCCATCTGGTTTCGTCTTGGACCCTTTTCGGTTCTCTTCTGGCTGTCGATTGAACAGCTTCGCCAATGGGAAGGTCAAGCGGGATTCTAAGGAGTTAAGAATGCCAATGGAAAGGAAATGCTATGTGATTTAGTATGTGGAAATGTGTTTTTACGGAAATTGACCATCATCAAGAGAGTATCAGAGAAATTTCAAGGTTTTATCAAATGCTGTATAATGCTTTCTTTAATGCTATTATTAGTATTAGTATTGTTTAAAATTATTGTTAGATTAACAAATCAGAAGTAAGAAAGAAAGAAATGTATAAAAATTAACTTTTGGTTTAATTTTAATCAATTTTATAATGAAACTCCTTTTACAATTTTGAGGGAAAGGGTTCTTTTTTTTAAAGAAGTGGCTAGATATGATATACCAGGGTAGAAAATGGCTTATCACAAGCCTATAGGGTTTTGTCTGAAATAATTTTAAATATAATTTGCAATAAATAAATTTAAATGTTAATAATAAACGATTTTAATATGTTATATAGTGTCTCCAAAGTTAGGTTTCCCCCGTAGTTTCCATACAAATATTATATCGAATTAGGGAATGATTGATCTTTGATTTATGGTTGCTTTGAAAACTGCAGCAGCCCAGTGACAAAAACAGACACAAGCTATCTTTAGACGAACACCTAGAAATTGTGGAAATATTTGCATACTTTATTGAATGAATCAATCTCGCCCGCAGCCAAAGAAATTATTATTTGCCGTTAGAGATGGAAATGAAGGCACACGCGCCTCAAATTGCGAAGTGAGCAGAGCTGCTAAAGGCCAACGGCATAGTCTGTGATTAATTGCCAAGTTGATAAAAGTTGTCAAGCAGCTAAAGCCTTGGTTTAAGCTTCTACCCGCCCATAGAGCTCTTTCTCCGATTTATTTTAAGATTCACCGAAACTGCAAGCCAAAGTCTGATATTTCTGGAAAAAAGGGAAAGTAAATAAAACTTTGCAAGCCTTCTTTTATTGAGATGGAAAACCCTGGAAAATAGAAAACTAATTGTATTTAAATGTTGTATATTTTAAGTTTTATTTTATTGTGTCTAAAGATAAATATACACCCACATGTATATAATTACAAACCAAAAATATATAAAACCATTTTTTTGCTGGCTTCTTTTCAGAAAATTCCTTGGGGTACACAGATGTGTGTCAATGTTTTTTGAGAGATGCCAGCCGAGCAGAAGCATACACAGAACGACAATTACTCACGTCTCCTCCACTGGCAGACGAAAGATAACGCCAACTGCAGAAAAATTAATAAATACACATTTCTTTTTTATGTATAACATTTTCAAAAGAAATAATTGCGCCATTGCGTCAGCCATTTCATGTGAAGATTGCGCGTCGAAAATACAAAAATAGCTGGCAGTCCCGCATAGGCCAAAAATGGTAAAGAACGTGAGAGCATTGACTTTCAATATAAATTTAAAGAAAAAGCATATAAAATATATAGAAATGTGTTCACAATTTTTACGAGGTTACAAAATCTGAAATGTCTTTTGGCAGCTTACCAAATTTCATGGATCCCATATATTGCCCGCCCAAAAATAATGAATTGATGTTTGCTTAATTTTTAATGAGGAGCATTTTCGGTTGTCTCACTCGCATTTTTTATTTCAATAGTATTAAAGTATCGAATTATATATGTTGTTGCTTTTTGTTTTCTTTTATATCCATATATTTATGCGTTCAGGGTTTCCTTCTTTCTTTGTTTTTTTTTTTTTGTTTTTGTTTTTTCATGCTTTTACGAAAAATGTCCGGGATCGGGAAAGGAAGGAAGCAGGATCGATGGCGGGATATGGATCTCTAATAGAGAAGTAAGTGTGTGGAGAGCGCGAAAGAAGGCGGCTTACAGAGACTTTGAAGTGTTAGCTAAACGTAAAAAAAAGCCATTTAAATATTGAATGCTGGGTAATACTCGTACGCAGTTAATTAGTAAACGCTATCGTTATGTAAATGCTAAATGGCAATCTCATGGGATTCACGCAAAGAATGGTCCTCCAGGAGCGCCGCCAGCTCAGACATAACATAAGCTATGCTATAATGTTGCACAATTTCGCTAGGATGTCGGTACGATGCGGAGAAGAGCGACTTGTGGCAAGGAGTGAGAGAAGACGGGCACGGGGGCAACACAAGATTTGAGGAGTGTGAACACCTATGTGGGTGGTGATATCTAAGATTTAGCTTGACGAAGTTCTCCCCACTCTCTCTCTCTCTCTAATTTTGTATAAAAAATGTAGCAGTTTCCATGATTTCATTTTCCCTTCTAACCACATAAATAGAGTAAAAATAGAGCACCGGGGATGGATCTCCAAATAGTTTACATATATAAATATATATATAGGCATATTTATTTATATTGGTTGGTATTTTTTCCTGTGTGTTTTTTCTGCTTTCTTCGCCTCTCTTTCCCTTTGCTTTTTTTTCCGTTGTTCTCTCCCTCCTCCTTTGCTGTCCGTCCGTTTGTCAAATTGAAATCTTCTCTCACTCTCTCTCTTAGTTTTTTTTCTTTTTGTATAAAAACCTGCATGTGTTGTGAGTGTGTGTGTGTGGTTTGCATGTATAAATATACATAAAGATCTTTAAAAAATTTGCCTGCTGATTTTCAAGTATCTGGTTGGTGTTTTTTGTTTACATTGAAAGTTTCCAATACATTCGTTTGTGGACTTCGATTTAGCTTAATTATGGGGGATGCGCTTCAGTTTTGAGTTTTCCTTTTATTCTTTTTTTTTATCGTATAAACCAAAAAGTTTTAAATATATAATAATGCAGAAATTTATAATTTTGTTGTAATTGGGTAATTATTTTTGCGTTTGACATTTTCTTTTTAGCAATTGCATTTACTCCTTCTTCCGTTTCTTCTTCTGATGCTACACACAAAAAACCGCAAATTATCTTGTTGGCCGTTGTTGGTTTTTCTCCATAAATTTTTAAATATTAATAATTACTTTTTTTATGTATTTGTTATTAGTTCATTTACGGTTTCTCCTCTTATCAAATGTGTTGCTGCTGTTCTTGTTGTTGTTGTTGTTGTAGGTGCGTGTGTGTAGGGGTGTGTGTTATGTGGATGATGGGGGCTGTGTTATGTGTTTTGTGTTGATTTATTCTCCTAGTACCCGCAAGTAATCAGATAATCTCCAAGTTTCTCTACCACGGAAGCGGCCTGCTGGGGCTGAACGGGATCCTCGTAGATGGACACGATCACGGCTGAAAAAATACAAAAAGAAATACATTTTTTTAGTAAAAATACATCAATTGCAGTTTGGATGAATAATTTATCTGAAATTTAATCTAACGATTACCGATTTTTTACCATTTGTTTGCTATTATCGATACTATTTTGACATCTAAAGTGATATTTTTCGATATTCTAAATTTCAATATATGATATTTTCAATATCTAAGCGCCATAGATGGATGTCAGGTTTTAAAGCAACTAAATTGTAGAAAGTGAACAAGGGCTTATAAAACCCGAACCCACAGGAAGTCTTTCTTAATATTTATTATCCAATCGATTTAATTCAATGACCCAATAATGCGCCATTAATTAGACAAAAAAATCAAGTCATCCATCAATCAGCAATATTGAACATAATTTTGAGAACATTAAATTTCTTATCAATTTTTCCTTCTGGCTTGCTTCGTTGTAATGTAAGGTAATAATAATATATAGCTGGTGGTAAATATCAGTAGAAATCCAGTAGTCTATCCGGTTGCCGATGATGCTGCTCTCAAAAGCGAGGAGAAAGCCACCGCTATCAACAGTGGAGAAATAAAAACTAACAGTATATTACAACAGCAAGCAGCATCGCTTCGACAGATAGAAATTATGAATAAAGAGACACAGAGAGAGGAATTCGACGCAATCGGAGGTGAAAACCGGACAAGTAACCGTCCAGACGACACGTCAAGAGCAAACCAGAACAGAGCACGGGCTCCAAATGAGACAAGTCACCAGTTGAGTGGCTAATACGCACATTAATCAAATGAGCTGAAAAGTGATGGAAACCTAATTGATTGAGCGCACAGCAGAGCACCCAGAGTTCAGCTCAAATCGAAGCATGAATGGAAGTACGGCAGCCGGCGGTGAGGGTCAATAAACCGGGCCCAGCTCTCTTGGTTCTTTCAGCCGATAAGCGACACACCACATAGCAAAAATTTCAAAGCAAAATATTAAAAGCATCACCTGCGGTGACCTGCTGTCAGCTTTTGCTGGGCACAATCTAATGAGGGAGTCAAAGAGGAATGACAATGCATTAAATAAAAATACAATATTGAAGCATCCATCCATCAACAAACACCCAAATTAAAATATATAATGCAAGGGATTCTATATAATAATAAAATGTTCAAAGGAAATAATAATAAATAAGATTAAGTAAGCAGTAAAAATGCTATCTTAGATGTGCCCCTTTAAAATGCAAATTTAAAATGAGAGAAATACTAACTAGAGACATTTTTGTTTTTGCCCCCGCCGCCAGATAATTTCTCAAGCATAACCAGAGTCATATCGAATTGCATTTACCCTTAACTCTGACGGCTAAAACGAATCATAAACAATGCCAATTTGTGGGCTGGCGTCAAAAGGCAACCCGACGACATTCGGCCAGATAATAGATATTTCAAGTAGAGTGTGTAAAGGTGCAATTTTGTGGCAATGTGTATGTGTGTACGTTAAGACCAGCCAACCGTTCAAATTACCCGATCAGCTGTTTTTGGAGGCAGCCTAATGGCTCAACTGGCGCCCGTCACACAAGCAACGCGTGTGTTGGCCGGTTCCAAAGCAAACTGGCCACGGAGGAGGAGAAGAACCAAGCAGAGAGACCCGAGCCAGAGACAGATACATGGCCAGACAGAGACCAGTTTGGATTATTTTTACCATTTCTTGCCTATTTTCCTATTTTTATGCCACCGCTCCTATACACTGTGCAACGTCGTTTGCACTTGAAATGGATTATGGCAATAACCTTGAGCTTGTCGTTGCACTGGCGGAGCGGAGGGTAATGTGTGTGGTGCGGTGTGCTGTGGTGTGTTGTGTTGTGTTGTGTTGTTTTGTTTTGTGTGTGTGGTGCGCAACAGTTGCCGCAAAAACTGTACAAATATGGACGCGCGGAACGTCTGACGCGTCAGCAAACAAACTGGTCGTAAATGCAAACAACAGCGGCAGCGGCAGCACCAGCAGCAGCAGCAGCAGCAGCAGCAACAAAAATCAAAATTAGCTTCTTGCCATTGAGGCACTGGCTATCCGGGGGAAGTGAGTGTGAGGCGGGGAGAGCCCGGCAACACTGCTAACAGCATTGACATGGCCAAGATGTTTTTTTTTGTTTCTAACTAGAGATGCTGAAAAACGAAACGAAGCGACGCGCTTGTTGACCCAAAAAAAGTGGAGCAGCAGTAGCGACACATAAAATAATAATGATAATGGTCCCTAGTTTGCCACTCTCTTTTTTTTTTTGTGTTTCTTGGTGATTTGGCTTAACTTGTTGGTCGGAAACATTACTTAAATTGAGTTCCTACCTAAGACTACACAGAAAATCACTCATTTAGGGCTACTAAAATTCCTTATATGGCAGCCTGTGGTGGATTAAATTCTTTGCACCAACGATAAGTCGAAAATGAGTGGGATGTCTGTATGCGTTTGCTTTTGGATTGTCGTTGTTCACACAAAGAAACAGCTGATAGCTGTTATCAGGGCGGGGCAGACATCCCATCGATAAGGTGAAATGGTTTCTGAATTCCCCTGAAATTTGACATTTTAGATAGTAAACTATATTGAGAGCTCCAACTATATATGCACAAGATCTACGAAACTTTCCAAAAGAGGAGCTAGCGCAACTGGCTTAGTCATATGTTGGCTAACCAGCAGTATGAGTCAAAAATAATAATAATAAAAACAGGAAACCCACGGCTGAGAGTTGAATTAATCCAGAGGGACTCGTAGATAAGCTACAATTAATTAGATAACTAAGGTAGTGTACCTCAATAAAGGCAAAAATAACAAAATTAACTGTGTCCTAAATATCCATAACAATATCTCATATTTTTAAATTCTATTGAATTTCTGCTAACATTTCGTAGTTAAAAATTGTGTACCTAAACATAAACACGAATGCTAATATACAAATCCCATTATAAACATTAATATAAACTAAATATGATTAAGCATGATGCTAAATATATAAAATGTAATTTTAGCTGCTCTAAAACCTGGGACTAGTCTGGCATTGTAGCTCCTTATATCCAAAATGCCTCACCTTGTGTTGTCTTCATGCAGTGCACTCCGCTTCGGCCGAGCTTGGCGCGCACCACACGATCTGTGCCGGACAGGTAAATGTACCGCTGGCCGGCGAGTGTTACGCCGTTACTGGTGAGCAGGTCCTGCTGGTCGAAGCCGCTAATCAGTTTAGAGAGCTCCTCCTTTGTCACCTGAAAAATATGGGAAAGATGGGGTTTGAATTAGTGGTTGTGGCAATGGCTTTATTGGTCTTCTAAGGGTCACACGCACGCATTTAAATAAATTTCGTCATTTGTATGCGTCAGGGTGTGCAGCAGAGGGGATGGTTATGGGGCAGACAAGATATTGGAGTGGCGGGTGGCGCGCCCTTTTCAGGCGCGCACACACAGAAAGCATTAATTTCTGTTAAAATATCAAAGTAATCAGCAAAGGACGGCGCGCAGCGGCAGCGGCAGCCCACGCAAACTCGAACCACCAACCAACCACCAGCGAAAACCACCACCCATTTTGCCAACAGTTGGCAACAACATACGCGTGGCCACATCGACGACGGCTGCCAACTCATTAACAAAAGGTGGTCGGGTCCAGGCAAGTGGTAAAAAAAAGGGATTTGCGAGGGTGAAAGTGCCAGGGGAGTGCCGCAGAGCCTTTTTAGATAAATTTAAACAAGGAGAAATGATATGAGGAAAAGTTCTATCACCTTGAATTAAGCAGGAATATTTCACGGGACAAGGATATAGAAACTTCGTCTTGAGAAGTTACTAAGCTTCGTTTCTTGGTCGACTTGGGGAAAAACAAGTTTGCAAACTTGAATGTCTTGTCTTGGCCAAAAAACAAAAAAAAAAAAGAGTCACACACAAGGAAAGAGGGCGATAACGAGGAAGAGAAATAAAAGAGAGAGGAGAGAGTGAATAAACGAGGGAGAGCATTCCAATGTGATTAGATTTGACCAAACCAAATGCAGGAAACAGCTGCTGAGAGAAGGGAACGAAAATGAATTTATAAATCGAGTGTTGAGTGTTGATTAATCTTTAATCATTTTCTGCCCCTCCAAAACGGTGACACATGCGCAGCACCTCGTAAAACCACTCAAACACAGCATCGAGAAGTTTCTATTGAGCGGCGCGAGTGGGAGAAAGAAATTATTAAAGAGAGAGAGGAGCCGCAAGAAGCCGGTTTTTTTTATGCCAAATATTTAATTAATTTGAGCAGAGCAGAGCATTCAAAACAAAGAATATGAACAAAAACAGACATATAATTTATTTAAACAAAAAATAAAATACATCTTTAGCCTTTTAAGGAGTGTTTTTTGTGTGTTTTGTTTTATTTGGCAAGCTATTTTTGTAAAAGGCAAAATACAATGACAAACAGACGTAGACTTTTTTTTTGATAAGCTCCCAGAATGGCTGTTGCTCTGGAGATCTCTAAAAACAGTCTGGCAAGGCTCAAAGAGCAGCTGATCAGATCAGATCAATCGAGAAAGGAAAAAATCACCAATGAATCATACGAATGAAATATAAAAATCCAAAAAAGCTAAAAATCAAAAGTAGGTAACTCAGGTAATGCGAAAGGGAGAAAAATAAACAAAAGGCAGATGGGAAAGCAATAGGAGAGATAATTGAACGAAAGTGATACGCGTGCAGAATATGTCCAAGCAATAAAATAAGAGAGAGAGGGAGAGACGAGATGGTGAGGAAGAGCAGCAATGAAGAGATGATGACGTTGACAACGGACAAAAGCGGCTTAAAAACTGAAAGAAAAAAAAAGTGAAAAATTGCTGTGGCAAGACGACTGCCAACTCATGGCTAAAATCGGTTTATAGTGCAATTGCGATAGTCGACAAACAAAGCAAAAGCAAAAGGGAGTGGCTGAAGTCGAATGAAGCGCAACAGACGGAGAGCAGGATAAAAGCACATGGAGTCAGGAGGAAGTCGCACGCACACTCTCACATCGAAAAAAAAAACACACACACACAGGGAGAGAGCACAAAACTCATTTATACAAAACCAAAAACGTGGCGCGCATATGAAATGCTCAAGAAGTTTTAGGGCGCTCTCCCATGGTGACGCGGCATCGAGATATATATATATATATATATATATATATGTATTTCCTTTATTTCGCTCCGATAAAGAGATTTTTTTGCCAACAACAGAAGCGGGCGGAGATAAAAAAACCCAACAAACACATCATATTGACTGAGACTGATAAAGGCAACCAGAGAATGATTATTCTCTTTCTTCTGCTCTTCCTAGAAAAAAAGGGAGTAGATGCATTATCAGGAATCAGTTTGTGCATTTGAAACTATTGTTGATATCACATTTCGCTCCCCCATCTAATGTTCTATTACAGCAAACTAAATCCGAGCTGTGACTAAGGTCGGCCTCATGACTCACCGAAAATCATTAATGACAGACAAGTGATTAAAATAACTAATTGCTCTATGAAAATTAGCAAATTTAGCAACAGCTCTTATCTCAGCACTAAGCTGAGATTAGAAGATGAATCCCACACGATCACGCACACTCGGGGGGTCGAATGAGAGCTGGGCCTGCGCAGAGAGCAACGCTCCAGGGGGTGAACTTGGAGAGTGTGATTGAGCAAGAGAGGGTGGGAGTTGAGTTGCTGCTGCTGCTGCTGCTGCTGCTGCGGCTGGGTTGCCTTTATCAAAACCGAAACTCAAACGAAATAATCATGGCGGCCATGCATGTGTGGGAGAGAGTGAGTGAGAGCGCGAGAGTCACACCCTTGAACTTCATTGCGAAAATTCATTGTCAACTATGCGGCGCTTTTCCAGGGACATCCCGCAGGAGGGAGATTGCCATTTGATTACTCACCTCAAAGCCATTGGATTGGGCCCAGATGTTGCCATCGTGTCCGGCGATGCACGCCTTGGTCACGCACTGCGAGGCCAGGAGTTGGTTGTCCACATAATCTTGCCAGCTCATGGTGCTTTGTTTTTGATGGTCGTGGGTGCGGATTAAGAGTGGATTGGTAATTGGTATTGGTATCGGTTGGATATCGCAGGTTTACCGCACGGCGCGTCTCTTCTCTCTTTCGTTTCGTTTTCGGGGGTCTCACGAAATTTGCAGGGAGACAAAGGAAAATCGCTAAGCTGACGATTTTTCTTTCTCGGGGTTACTAATTTCGAACTGCAACGAGAAGGGGGAGAGGAGAGAGGTAGACATAAATTAACATTTATCGTATTCGTATCGGAAATCGCAAATCGCATAAGTAGCCAATCGTTGTTGCCCCCCCGCTAATTTCGCAAACTGTACGCTCTTCCACAAAGTTGGCTCGTTCTCTCTCTCTTGGGCTTTTTTTTCTTTACTTTGTTAGTATCGCTGATTACTGACTGACTTTGTGACTTGACTCTGGGCGATAAACTAAGCGCACACTTTGCACCAGCGGCAACGACAATTCGACGAATTTTATTCCTCCGAAAAACTCACATATACACACACACTATATAGGCACAGCCACACGACACGAACAGGCGGCGAGGGGGTAGAGACCAAAGACTGAGACAGAAACAGGGACCGTCGTACGGCAGCTCCAACGACACGTCCGACTTGCACAAAGTGAGAAATTGAAATTGACTCAATTTAATTGAGGGATTACTCGATGTGTTGCCAGTTTCCTATCGATAGTTTCGTCTGGCATACATTTAGATATATATTGTGTGCGATACTTTTCATATAACGCTAGGCTAAACTATCGATAAAGTCTCCCGATTTCCAATCGCCGCAAAACACTCAATTGTGAGTCACTCTCCTCTCCACAGAGCGAGAGCGAATGCAGCCCGCCTGGAGCGTGCGTGTGTGCGAGCGAGATGGGCGTGTGCGGCGGGCCGTTATTAATCTGCCGGCAGCGGACAATGCAAATGAGTGAGAGAGAGCAGACGATGACTCAACGGGTGTTGGTGAGTGTATTATGAATCGCCTTTCCTGGCCGGCACAGAGTGTCATAAATTAAAAATAGACCTTTAATTTCAACACCTATATGTGGGTGATTTTACTTATAGTTCCGTGCTACGCCAAAATTTTTTTTCGCACAAGCCGGCTGCCGAACTTTTCCCCCACTTGACTTTTTGCACACACATATACACACACGAACGCGACGACGCAACGCCGCCGGACATGTGTGGGTTTTGCTGCACTATTCATTGTCGCGAATTCCGCGAAGTCGCCTTTCTTTTCACAATTTACCCCAACAGTTGGCCAATTCACTAAACTGAAGGACAATAGCCTGGATTTTTCAAAAATTCCCACTTACACTGTTCAAGAAATCGGGTCGGCAATGAAACTGAGTGACTGTGTGACCAGTGTTGCCAAAAATCGGTTGTCGATTATAGCTGGGTGGGCCAACTAAAGTAGCCAAAAACAGCTTAACAAATTTCAAAAGTAGCTAGATAAATAGCGTTTTTTTTAAACAAAATAATTTTTTTATGTATTAAAATTAATAAATTATATTTATTCCTTTATTGAATTTGGCGAAATTAGAGCTCATTTCAACTTCTTCTACACTTTAGTATGCTTCCATATCTGCCGAGTCCATTTGCTTGGAACGTCACAGTCATAGCAATATTTTCGGCCTTGTTGCATTCCGTACCAGAAAAAGGCCGAGCTGGCAACACTGGAACTCGGGAATATATCAAAATATCGATAAGTCGATGGGATTTTGGGAATTGGCTAGAAATTTAAATCACAGACATGAACCAAAACTTATAATGTTCAGTTTTTAAGATAGTGTAAGAAAATAAATTTCAATATTGTTGGTAATTTCTTACTTATAAAGCTCAGAAATATTTCGTTTTAAGTAAGCGGATGGTATGATATTTTAATAAAGCCGAATTCTACATCTTCGAATTTTGCACATTTACCTTACAACAAAAAACCGTTTAAATGACATAAAAAATGCAAGCCCTATTTATTTGTTATAATATATTATTAAATTAAACATTTTTCTGTGTTTCAGTTTCTGTTCTGTGGTAATTTTTAGGAGGAACTTGAAACTTTTTGAGATTTTTTAGGGGGACAGCCAAATGTTCATCTGGCCACACTGACCCACCACCAACTCTTTTGCTTTTGGTTAACAAATCAGTAGCAGCACGTGTATAAAAAGTGCCAAAAAATTTTCAGAAAATGTTAGTATAACCATTAAAATAAGCGTTCGAAGTGTGAAAAGCGGCTGGGCGAACCCGTGGCCCATCGGCGGCGCTCGGTTTCAGGCGAATTTCGGTGTGCGGCAATAGAGAAAATTCGATTTGAAAATTTCGGACGGTCGGAAATATGTGAAACACAAAGGAAAAAAAATTACACGACGGCTGTCCGCGAATGACAGACCGAGACGGGAAGTGAGAGCTGGCGAGAGAGATAGAGCGGGAGAGCCAGAGAGCGAGTGAGAGCGTGGTGGTTGTTCCACTGGCGTTCTGCTGGGTGGATTTCGTACTTCGTATGGAAGAATACCAGAATGCAATGCTGCGAATTAAGCGAATTTGATTGCCGCCGCTGTCCGATGACGAAGGCGTTTGCTTGGCGGCCATTTGCCTGCCACTTGACTCATCCATCCCACTCACTTACTGGACAAAGACGCACCGGACACTTCAATGCCGTCGCGGATTCTATCTTTAGTAAATTGCTACATCTTTGGCCGCTGCCCCTCCTCCTCTCTAGCGGCACAACGCACCTTAAAAAAAAATACGTTAGTCGGCTTTGAGTGCGCTCCCTACTGCCATTTTCAACCGGCTACTGCCATTTTGCGACCTGCGGACGTTGAGCAATACTGGCACCGCAGTTACGACGTGCCTAGCCCATATCGCTCGACTGCTCTCGCAGCGGCAGCAACCACTGACATTGACAAACGCGACTCTAGGGTCGTCTCGCTCGCACACACGCTCAGGGGCGGGCGCTCACCGCTCAAAAGGCCGCCTAGCGGTCGTCGTCGTCGTCGCAGCCCGCAGTCTCATTTCATATTTTGTACGTGAAAACAGAAGCACAAACGTAACTGAAAAGCAAAAACAGATTCGTCACTCGACCGACCGACCGACTGGCAGGAAAAACAGAGCAGGGAACTCTCAAATTCTCCATTACTCATTTGTCTCAGCCGACAGAAGGAACAGAAATTGTTTGAGTGAACGCTGTTTAAGTCGTCGAAATTCCGGATATAAACCAATCTAGTCAATTTTTTATCGTTGATAATGTGAGTGCAGCTCTCTAGCTCCTGTTTCGTGGGCCGACCGACGGTTGCCAAGCGCGATTTGATGCGCTTCAACATAACCTAGAAATTGCGGCTGGAAAATTTCCAGCACTCTCCACTCCCCCCTCTGGCTCTGAAGTCTGAAGTCTACACATATTAATTTTCCTCATTTTCCACGTCTCGTTTCGCAGGGATGATCGAAGTGAAATAGCTCAGGATGGTCCCGCCGGCATGGACCCCGAGGGTGTCATCGAGTCCACCTGGCATGAGGTGTACGACAACTTTGATGACATGAACTTGCGCGAGGAGCTGCTGCGCGGCATCTATGGTTACGGTTTTGAGAAGCCGTCGGCCATCCAGCAGCGCGCTATCATTCCTTGTGTGAAGGGTCGCGATGTCATTGCCCAGGCGCAGTCGGGTGAGTGTTCTCTTTAGTCCCTTAAATCCCCCAATCCCCGCCCCAACGCAAATCTTTTGAGAATGTTAAAAATTTGCTTAAACAACAAAAAAATGACATTGGTGACTCAGCGCTCTGCCTCTGAAATTTCGAAATTCTATCTTTAAGTTGCTTTTTGCACTCTCTTTGCTTTTCTCTTTCTACCAATATTATTCTCTCTTCGTTCGTGCCTCTCTCTATCTTTCTCTCTCTCTTGGCGTCTTTACGCTTGCGCGCCACTTTTTGCTGGCCAGCTGCGTTTTGTGGCGCGTTTTAAGGCCGCCTGGACAGAAGAAGAAAGTTCCTGGAAAGAAAGTCATGCAGGTCAGACTTTCTACCTGGCTGTTAATGCGGATTTCTTGCCAATTCTAGCCTACAAGTCCGATCTACCGTTTCCATTTTTCACTAATCCTCATTGAAGGAAGGGACACAACGAATATGAACAGAAAGAGAAGAGAAAAAGACCCACCACCCTTGTTGTAATATGCATCACCTGCCAAAATGGTTGTTTCTTTCCCATGAATTCTTTTAATCAATTTTAAATTATGTTAATCAACTTCCTAATCTCTATTTCTCCATCACAGGAACTGGCAAGACTGCCACCTTCTCGATCGCCATCCTTCAGCAGATCGATACGTCCATCCGCGAGTGCCAGGCTCTGATCCTGGCCCCCACTCGCGAGCTGGCCACGCAGATTCAGCGCGTGGTAATGGCGCTCGGTGAGTACATGAAGGTGCATTCGCATGCCTGTATCGGCGGCACCAATGTGCGCGAGGATGCCCGCATTCTGGAGTCTGGATGCCACGTTGTTGTGGGTACACCTGGACGTGTCTACGACATGATCAATCGTAAGGTGCTCCGCACTCAGTACATCAAGCTCTTTGTCCTGGACGAGGCTGACGAGATGTTGTCCCGTGGCTTCAAGGATCAGATCCAGGATGTGTTCAAGATGCTGCCACCAGATGTGCAGGTTATTCTGCTGTCCGCCACCATGCCACCGGATGTGCTCGAGGTGAGCCGTTGCTTTATGCGCGAGCCAGTTAGCATTCTGGTGAAGAAGGAGGAGCTGACCCTTGAGGGTATCAAGCAGTTCTACGTGAATGTGAAGCAGGAGAACTGGAAGTTGGGCACGTTGTGCGATCTGTACGATACGCTGTCCATTACCCAGTCGGTTATCTTCTGCAACACCCGTCGCAAGGTTAGTAGCAATCTCTCTTTTTGCTGTGTATCCAGATTTGTAAAGGCTCATTTTTATCTTTCAGGTGGACCAGCTGACCCAAGAGATGTCGAGCCACAACTTCACCGTCTCGGCCATGCACGGCGACATGGAGCAGCGTGATCGCGAGGTCATCATGAAACAATTCCGTTCAGGCTCTTCTCGTGTCCTGATTACCACTGATTTACTGGCGCGCGGTATTGATGTGCAGCAGGTGTCGCTGGTCATTAACTATGACTTGCCCTCGAACCGTGAGAACTACATTCATAGGTAAGCTCTTCTGACCCATTAATATCTTTGTGTATCCAGTGTCTAACAAAAATCTAATTTCCTTTTCACAGAATTGGTCGCGGTGGTCGTTTCGGTCGCAAGGGTGTTGCGATCAATTTCATTACAGACGATGATCGACGAATCCTGAAGGATATTGAACAATTCTACCACACAACCATCGAGGAAATGCCTGCTAATATTGCCGATTTGATTTAGATCTTTTTTCTGTTGAGCCGCAAAAAACAACTAAGAAATAAAATTCTAAATAAAAAAAGTGAGTGAGCAAGAAAACAGCAAATCAAGAAGCAAGCAACTGCGGAAAATCGATAACAACTGAGCGCAAAAATTTAATAAAGTTAAATATTTATTATTCAACCAACCATTCAAAAAGGCAAAAAACAGAGCAGAGCAGCAAACCAATCAACGATCAAGGACTAAGGGGCATCGCTGGCATTAACAACAGAGCGAGCAGTAACATCAGCAGCAGCAGCGGCAACTCCATCAACCAATCATGGCATCAACATCTTGCGGACTCTGGGGCAACAAACATCTCGCCGAAGGCCCGCAAAGACGAAGACCATGTAACCATTTAGTCCTTCCTTGTGTAACATCAATTTTAAAACTGCGTCGTCAACCAGCAACAACAAATATATACATATATATACAAAAACAATTTGCATCTATCTAAAAAGAGAATATTTAAAGAAAAGAAACAGATTCAAGGCACCACTCGCTAAAACGGGCTAACAACTAAACGCAAAAGCCACAACATCTTTTTGCCACACCTTTGTTTTAGCGCTTTTTCTAGAACTATTGATAAAAAATATATTAAAAACAATACAAAAATACATATGTACACACTATGTTTAAATATACCAAGCCTAAGAAACAGAAACAACAACAACTGAACACGCCCACATCGCCAAAACATATACGTACAAGATCAATGTGTCAGCTGTTGGATATAGTCTATATTTTTTAGATGGAGGTGGAGGTGTGGCTGGTGCGATCTGGGTTTTTGCCAGCAAGGGAAGGAATATATTTTATTTCTAATTTAGGGACAATGGAGAATGGGTTGTTTCTGCTCACGTAAAAGGTTGGTTAGGGATCTATTTTTGAGGATTAACTGGTTCTTATGGTATTGTTACCTTACTGTATAAAGTAAGATATTAGAATTATAGTTGAAATTTATAGGCTCGTCTTTTTCATTAAATATTTAAATATTTTTAGGGATTAGTCTAAGACATTCCACTTAAGGCTGAAGATGCCTGTAGCGGAGTAGGATTTTTAATTTAATCTCACACTGGCATAATCTAAAATAATTTTTGTTATTTTATTAATATTCATAAAAATTTTTAATTTATTCAGGTCGAAAAAAACAATTTTTAAAAAATTTGTATATGTATGTAAAAAAATTATCAAATTTGTCTGGAAATATGTACTTAGAATCTAAATTGTATATACATATATACATCATTCATAAGGTTTTAGACCTACTGAATGTCCGATAGTTTTTATATTTGTTAAACCGTTTTTGTTTTAACTTTTTTAATTTTACATACAATTTTTTGAAGATGTTTTGTTTTTATACTATCGTTGCTAATCGATGTATCGAACACTTACAAATACATCGATAAAAGTCATGCAGCCCTGCTAGCTCGCCGGTTCGGCCAATAATGTCAACGCGCTACACCAACTTAGACCTCTTCCGTAAACAGTAGAATCCAGTCTTTGCATCGGCGATGGGTCAAAAAGTTTCGCGCAGTGACTTCGAGTGGGTGTACACGGAGGAGCCGCACGCCTCGCGGCGCAAGATCATCCTCGAAAAGTACCCGCAAATTAAGAAGCTTTTTGGACACGACCCCAACTTCAAATGGGTCGCCGGGGCGATGGTGCTCACCCAGATCCTGGCGCTGTTCGTCGTGAAGGATCTGTCGTGGTCGTGGCTATTGGTGGCCGCCTACTGTTTCGGCGGAATCATCAACCACTCGCTGATGCTGGCTGTGCACGAGATTTCCCACAACCTGGCGTTTGGCCACAGCCGGCCGATGCACAACCGAATCCTGGGATTTATCTGTAACCTGCCCATCGGCCTGCCCATGAGCATTTCCTTCAAAAAGTACCACCTGGAACATCACCGGTACGTGCCATTGGGCTTATGGGAATCCATACGATTCCATGACGTTTTCGTGGAACGGCCGCGCACACATGAGCATTTGTTGTTGTTGCTGTTGTTGTTGTTGGGGCGTAGTCAGCCGCTCAGTAAACTGTGAAAATAGCCCCTTTCCGCCAGCTGCCCTGCGTTGCCCTGCCCATCCCCGTTTTATCGTCCAATTTACCCATTAAAACGCGTGTGGCTCGCGTTGCTCAACACTACCCCCGTTCTGTCCGCACCTCGATAAGCTAGTGAGTCAATTTTCCATTCCTCTTCGTGGAATGGTTATATTTGGTCTGGGTCATCGAGTGCGTCTGAATTGCGCCGATAAGATTACTCCCGCCAGAATATATGGCCTACGGTAATATGCATATGTCGAACTTGGTCACGTAGGTCACTCAAGAGCCGAGCCGAGCCGAGCCGGTTGAGTTGAGTCACTTTGTTATCGACGAAGGTCCCATCGAAAACTCTTTTTGCAAAAGTCCCCAATTGAATTAGGCCGGAAAAACAAAATCAAAAACAATATCTATATCTATATTTCTCAGCAATACGATGTTTATGTTTACAGTCACCCTCATTCACCCAAAGTGTAGTTTAGATAAGCGCTTATCTAATCGTTCAGGTGCGATCGTTGTGGATTGTTGAATGTCGCTCAACAACAGTTCGTATGTATAAAAGTAAGCGGGTTCGAGATTGGGTTAATCCCAGTTCTTCTGTTCTATTTAAGGGATTTGGTTAGGAGGAAATTCTGAATTTATCAGAGCTTATAAATAACTTAGAAACCTTTCTTAAACTCCGCTTTTAAAAGGAGTCAAATGATTTTTTCACTAATTAGAATATTATTTACCTTTCCATTGCAGTTACCAAGGTGACGAGACCATAGACACGGACATACCCACACTACTGGAGGCGCGCCTGTTCGACACGACATTCGGAAAGTTCCTGTGGGTGTGCCTGCAGCCGTTCTTTTACATTTTCCGTCCATTGGTGATAAATCCGAAGCCACCGACGCGCCTTGAAATCGTCAACACCGTGGTGCAGTTAACGTTTAACGCATTGATCGTCTACTTTTTGGGCTGGAAGCCTTTGGCCTACCTGTTGATTGGCAGCATTCTGGCTATGGGCCTTCATCCTGTTGCCGGACACTTCATTTCGGAACACTACATGTTCGCCAAGGGCTTCGAGACGTATTCCTATTACGGCCCCTTGAACTGGATCACATTTAATGTGGGATACCACAACGAACATCACGACTTCCCGGCAGTACCCGGTTCCCGTCTGCCGGAGGTGAAGCGCATTGCCAAGGAGTTTTACGAAACAATGCCTCAGCACACCAGCTGGACGCGTGTTTTGTACGATTTTATTATGGACCCAGCCGTGGGCCCTTATGCCCGTGTAAAGCGTCGCCAGCGCGGCTTGGCTTCCTAGGCGATGGGATGATGATGATATTTCAAGGTTTCCTGGCACGAATGCAATCTCAGCGTTTGACATAAAGCGACTCTTTATACATGTATATTGTAGACACATTTACCACGTGAGAAGGAGGAGGAGGAAGTGGACACCTGCTAATCTCCAAAGAAGACGATTAGATAAAGAAGGCACTCAGACACTCGCAACGTTTGATTTGAGCAATTACGTGTATATAATATATATATATTACCTGGTATTAATGCTAGACTGTGAGCTTAGTTTGGATCGGTGGCCTCACTAAGGGAACATTTTCGAGCGCTTTAATTAATTGTTACCTCATAAGTTGAAAAGCCTATTAAATCTAGTGTGTAAACTACTTGTCCTATTGTACTATTGAACTAGATTTTTCGATGCATATATTTATATTGCTTTCAAGAACATAAATGTAACGTCACTGCTCTATGAGTTTTGTTTAATTTCGTGTATCTATGGGATGTGGGATGCAATCAGGCAGCTCTATACGTAGGACACCTTATCTGCTGCCAGAAATAACATTTTCCAGTTAAATAATATTGCAATGAGTCTCCTCTAAAGCACGTGAAGTGATTCGCTTATTGGCTATTGAGTTGCGTGCCGCACGTCATGTGGAAATATGGGATGTAAACGTAGCCTATCAACTGATAATAATAATAATTTCGATAAGCCCCTATCGAATGGCACAGAAATGCGGTTATATGACTGCTATAGCAAGATAACTAATGGACCTTGAAAATAAACTGTTAAAACGGGTGCACCTATTGATTTCTATGCCAAAGTGCTCTTAGCTGTTAGGGAACTTTATTAAGCTCAATTTAATTAAATAATTTAAAGTTATATAAAGTTTTAGGGATCGTTCGTATACTGGGTTATTCCGAAAACGCTATCTGTATAATTACCAAACCGATTTGGCCCAAACTTTAACCATTTAACATTTCCTTCAAAACAGTGTCCATGGTGCTTCGTAAGAACTTCTTTTAAGAGAATTAACCTCATATCGGTCTATTCCTCTTGATATATGTAGGTCCCTTATAAATATTGAGTTCCTTGAGGCTTCTTCGACCAATTGGTATTGTTACAATCCGACTAGACTATCTTTTCCATTTTCATTTAAGGTAATAGCCCGAATGACTTTATTGTTATCAGTTTGCCATATTTTTATGACCAGGTGCTAATCTGCCCGCACCTGTGCCGGCAAGGAGTTACAAAATGAGTAATGAGTTCAGACTGTGGCATTTGGTGTTTCCCGTAAAAATGACTAGTTAGAAATATTTGTCATTCAGACATTTTGGGACTTCTCGAATTAAATAATTTATACTGTAATTATTTAGATCGAAAATATCTCTGCTTAGATTTAGCTGTTTAAATAAAAAACCGGTGTTTTTTTTTAATGCTATTTATATATAATTTATTTATATTGTAGAATTACATATTTTGTGGGGAAGGTGTGTCGTGAAGGTTAATGTTTCTTTTTTTTACCTTTTTATTTTCTTGGGACTATTCATTGAAATCATCGTACATTATGGACTTAAAGAAATTAAATTTTGTATCCTTAATATGTTTAGGGCTCTGATTTTGTCGTTTTTTTTCTTGTCTGTTATCGATTATCTTGGGTTGTCACTTGTTTAGTTATTATACACATTTAAAAAACGATTTTACAAAGTGTTTTTCGCTCTTTTGCATTCATAACTTTAAGCCTTGTTGGTTTTTGTTGTACGTTAATATTTTACCAAGAAGTTTTGCCATTTTTTTTGTTTGTTTTTCTTTTATAATTTTATTTATTACTTCCGAGTTTAGGGTCCTAGTCAGCTTACTAATTATAAATTAAAAATTATACATTTTTCATTGTATTTTTTAAATGTAAACTTAGCTTTAAACTGCATTTTATATGTATGTATGATCGTGTTTTATTAACAGGGTTTTTTCCTTGGGCTTTTTTTTAAATTTATTTTAATTGGGGTTTATTCTACACTTTGAAATCGATCGTTTTCAAATAAACATTAAACATACAAAGAATTGTGTGTGTGTGTACAAGGCGCCACGCGTAAATTATTGGAAGAATTCGTTAATTTGTTCAAGAAAACAAAAAATGTACATAAGTAAAAACGAGAGTTTGGAAAACTTTAAATAGAATGGGAAAAATTCATAGCTGCGCGCGCGTATGGTATGAAACTCAAGCCGAACACAAAAAGGGAATTAAATTAACAAAAACTAAGAGTAGCAGGTAAATGGTAAGTTTAAATAATAATAATAATAATAATAATAATAAAAACGTTTAACGAACGTAAAATGTGGCTGAAATTGTACAAAAAACAAATATTTATATGTTGTTCTTTACGTTTCTGCTTTTTTCCTCCAGTTTCTCACTTAAACTATGCTCTTTTTTTACTATGCAAAAATTCTTATTACCTTTTCTCGTTCGGCTTTTTGTATTTTCCTTTCTTTTTGTTGTTGTGTTTTTAGTTTTGAAGAGTGTGTGTGTGTCTGTGTGTGTGTTTTACGTTTTCGACTGCGTAAATATATATAGCTAGATAATGGTAAATATATGTACTACAAAAACTTTCAAGTGACTTTTACTAAACTCTCATCGTTTTGTCTGCAAGTTTCTTGTTTGTTTTCTTCTTTTTTTTAGTTGTAAAAATCATTGCGTAAAACACAAATCGGCTGTTACTGCAAAAAATCTAAAATCTATCGATGCTCATCTTTACCGCGCCGATTGCGCCGCTTGTCTCTGCTTTCCCGGTGTCGTCGTCGGCGTCGTCGTCGTCGTGGCCCCCGCTCCGGAGCCAAGGGCCGCTACCGCCACCGTCTTGGTGCATCGGATGCAGATGTAGTCGTCATCTGCCTTGATTTGGCTGCGTATAAGGCCCACGCAGTACATGTGGAACCACTCGTTGCACCCGCCATCGCACTGAACCCAGTCAACTTCCCGCCCGGTGGGCTTGTGGCAATTCTCTGCCCGGCACTCCTCTTCGTCGTCCTCCTGGGCGGCCTGCTGCGATCGCTGGGAGTGCTTCTTTTGGCCACCGCCAGTTGTGCTATTGCCGCCGCCGCTACCGGTGGTTCCTGTTGCCTGGGCAGGACTGGCATTGTTGCCGTTGTTGTTTGTGTTGGAGTTGTTGTTGTTATTGTTGTTTGCGGCTCCGGTTGTTGTGGAGATGCGCTTGCGTTTCTTGTGCGCCGAGCCAGGAGCAGTTGGAGTAGTTGTGGTGGTCGCTGCTCCTCCTGCATTGGAGTTGGTGTTGCCGCCATTGGCCTGCTTGTTCTCCGCATCGGCATCAGCGCCGGCTCCAGCAGCAGACGCTGCTGGCGATGCCTTCGAGGCGTCACTCTTGCGACCCGCAGTTGCACCAGCACCCGCTCCCTTCTTGCCCGGCGTCTGCTTGGGCGTATTTTGCTTCTTTCGCGGCACAGCTGAGTTACCGCTGGCATCGTTGGAGCGCCGCTTGTTCTTGTTGCGACCGTTGTTGTTGTTGTTATTGTTGGTGTTGGCCGAGGCTGTCGCACCACCACTGTTGCTGTTGCTATTGGGACTGCTATTTTGCACCAGAAGGCTATCGTTTGAGTCCTCCGCCCCCGAGGTGGTGGTCAGAGGATTTGGTGGCTGCGGCTGTTGCCGTTGGCGCTGCAAATGCATGGCAACTCGCTCAATGGCCTCCGCCTCTAGCAGGGTGGGCGGCATCGTCTCAAGGATGCGCCACAGCTCATAGGTTTCGTCCAGGGAGACCTCTAGCAGGTCACCTTCCATCATTAGATCGAGCAGATTCTCAATTTCGCTGTCGGACAGCAGCTTTAGGAGATCGGAATTCGTCGTCGGGTTAGACGCCGCGCCGGCGGCGGTCACAGTTGTGGCGGTGGCGGTGCGGTGCTCATCCTCGTCGTTGCTAAACCCATCCTCAACGATACGCAGCCGGCAATCGTCATCGTCGTCATCATCGTCGGCATCGTCAGACTCGGTGGATCCGCTGGCATCTTTCGAAAGACTGGTGCGGCGGCGTGGCTTTCGCGGACTGTTGATATTTCCGACACCGGCCACGCCCTCGGATCGCCGCTTCTGCTGCTGTTGCTGGGCGAGTATCGCCTCCTGGGCAGCGCTCACATCGGGACTACTCAGCGCCTTTCTGGCCCGATCCTGCCAGTTCATTGCACGCTCCGCCAGACACCGCAAGGCCTCGTCCTCGGGCAGACGGATGGGTAGTTGTTGCAACTGGACGAGCAGCGGCAGGATGGTCTCTAAGCGGGGCCGCTTTGAGCGCACGCAGCTCGGGCAAAGCCACTTTGGGCGATTCGTTCCTGCTCCTGTGCCGCCGCCGCCGCCACCGTTTTGAATGCCATTTTGATTCGTCGCCGATGGCAGTGGGACGCAATCCTCGTGAAACCAGTCGCGGCACAGCTGACAATTGTACATCAGGCCTCGGAACTCGGACTTACACAGGCAGAACATGTCCCGCAATGGATTCTTGGCCATGTTCTGGCGCCGCAGGTCACGCATATCCAGCAGCTCCTGCTCCTCGGCATTCTTGAAGCTGGCCACAATCTCTGCAGGATTTTTCTCTTTTAAAAAGTCATCCTGTGGGGGGAAGAATTCAAAGAAAAATAAAAGGATGTCAGAATTTGTGCAACTTTTCGCTTTAAATTAAAATATTTAGAGTTTAAAATGTTTAAATTACCTGGAAACGGGGCTTGAGATCCGAGTCAATATTAATGGCATCCGCCCGGGGCATCAGCACCTCCAAGAGCGTATAAAATGTGCCCTTCTTCAGGAAGGCACACGCCGTATTGTCCTTCCACTGGTGGGCACTGCTGAGGTGACCCTGCATCCGACTGAGCTCCTCCAGCTTAATGGGTATATTCAGGCCGCGTTCGATCATCGCCTCGAGTGTGTGGCAATACGTGACGTGGTTATTCTGCTGCAGCTGCTCCACGGCCCGCAGCCATTCGCGCGCCTTGCGCAGCGCATCCTTTAGCAGGCCATGCGATGGCACCTGACCGTTAATATCGCCGGCCGACTTGAGGAACTGCTCGATTTCGGCCAACTCGTGCTGCTGGGTCAGCCGCCGGAAATACTTGGCCGCCTGTGACTCCCAAGACTCGATGTCCGCTCCTATCTGCTGGAGCTTACGCATTTCCCTGTCTACATAAGGATCCGTTGGATCCAAATCGGCAGCTGCCATGTGCAGAAGGTTCTTTACGTCCTGATACGTCAGCTTCGAGCTCGTTTCCCGCAATCCCTGCGAGCGCTTGTACCACTTGCACTGTTTGAGTCGCTTCTGCAGCAAATCGAGCTGCTGCAGCTCAATGCGCAGTGAGCTACCCTCGCTGATCAGAGTCTCCAGTTCACTCTCCTCCAGGGCTTCCAACGTCAGTTGCAGCTGCCCGTCCGCCCGATCCACAAACTGTTTGCCTAGCACAAGGAGTTCACGCACTGACGTCCCCTCGTCAATGATGCAGCAGAGATTATCGATTTCCTGGACGAACAGCTCTAACTCTTCCATGGTCAGCTTGTACTGAGCCGCCTCCTGGTTGTGATCGGAGCGGGTTCGAACCTGGAAAATGGTATGGTTTAAAATTAGCGAGTTATATTCGATAAATCTATATTTTCTTAAACAAAATTCACGGAAAAAGAAGTATCAAGCCAAAGAAGTTGCATATTTTAGAGAGTTGCCGACTCACCTTATTAATTCCCAATTGCTGGATGACTGTGACACATTTCTCTGCCTCGATAGCCGCTGCATTCAGACGGTCGATTAGCAGCGACGATGGGAATTTCTTAGTCTCTGCCTCCTTGCACAACTCCTGTAGCTCCTGCAGTGTCACCGAAGTGGGTGTATGTGCATCTACGATGTCCCGGCAACGTGATAGCCAACGCTCAAAGCTATGTGCCTTTACCTTTAGCTTTTGCAGCATCAGCGGCATCTCGTCCAGGGTGTAGCGATAGATCAACGTGTGCTTCTCTGGAGCACAACCGCACAGCACTGTGTAGTGGCGCAGGCAGACAATCAGCTTGTCGTTGCACTCGCAGGCCACAGCCGAAAGGAAGCAAGTGGTATTGCATTCCTGGCAGTGGCGTTCGTCGTCATTAACCAGCTCGAAGGCTCGTCGCTCGGCACGCGTTACACCCCATTCGAGCAGCGATTTCCGCAGCTTCTTCTCCGTGTCTACCATTTCCGCCATGTCGATATAGCAAGCGGTGGCAATACCGAAGGTTAGCTTGGCCGGCTCCAAGGCCATCTTGCAAACGAGTTCGTCGTGCGAGAAGACGCAGAAGCGACGCAGCATGGAGTAGTGATTGACGCACTCGCGTCCCATTTTCAGCCAATCGGCGGGCGCAAAGTTGACTGCCTCTGCGAAGTTGTAGCCCTGATTGAAGCCAGCATGGTAGGCGCGAGGGAACGTAATCACAAATTCGCCGGCATGCTGATCCGTTCGGAATACTGGTACGCGGTTATTCATCAGGATGTTGGGGTTCATAATCGTCACCAGTTGATGCAGCAAGTCGGGCTGCGAGGAGAAGAGCTCGGGAGCTGCCTGCTTCATGGTCTCCTCGAATTGCTCGGCACAGGACCCCGGCACACCGTACCATGTCTTCGGCTCTCCCCAGTGAAGGTAGTTGATCGAGTAGCTCCAGTGATCCTCATTGTGCCAGCAGAAGGCAGCAAAGCACATGCCCACGTACATCCAGGGCGCGTTCATGCCGCTAATGTCGGCGTTAATGTGTCCAAGAATGGAATCCTCCAACAGCGGCAGATTGTTCAGATTCCAGCTGGATTCGGCGTATTCCTGGTCGCCCGGCAGCAGATACAGTGAGCTCTTGGTGGGAAAGCCGGAGCCATGATCCATGGTATGCAAATCGGCGCCATACTCAACGGTCACGTCCTCGTCAATGGAGGAAACAATGCGCCAGAATTCGCGCTCCACCATCTCGGTGGGCACCAGATGAACAGGCTTGCGGAAGTATTCCTGCTTGAATTGATCGGCCATCTGTCCAAACTGCTGCAGTGTGTATTCCCTTTCCGCCTGTTCGAAACCGAAGGCTTCCTGTGGCTTGCTGACCTCCTCGACAACGCAGCGCGGGCAGAGCCATTCGCCTGGGTTAAAGATTGAGTAAGAAAAAAGGTTATTATTGAGAGGAAACTATTAAAAATTATAGAAAATATAAGAAAGTTATATAGAAACTGTGTTTATTTAGTAATTAATAAGATTAAATACTGTATTTGAGCTGGTTTACACTCATATTTAAATAATTTGTATTGTAAAATCATAAAAATCATAAAAAAATATAAGAAAAATGATAACTACTCACCTTTTGGTATACTGGTCAGAGGTGGAAGCAGACAGAAGGTGTGATAGCTGTCGTCGCAGCCATCGCAGAGCAGCATGGATTCCTCAACGTCGCCGCGATTGCATATGTGGCAAATGTACTTCATGAGAGGATCGACAATCAGAGCCGGCGGCTCGCCGAGTCCCTTTTTTTGGTTGGCTCCACGAGTGTTGGCAGGGCCCCCACCTGCGGCTGATGGCGCGTTGCCGCTGCCACCGCTATTTATTGAAGCATTGAAGCTGCTAAGCAGATCTCGTTTAAACTCTTCCTTGGTCTCCGTCTTGACGAAAACCCCGGTGGCCGATTGTTTCGGCGTTGTGGTACCGCTTAACCCACAGCTGGCGCTTGAGTTGCCAAAACGCTTGGAGCGACGAGTGCTGTTTTCGTTTGGCGGCGCAATCTGTTGCCTTGTTGGTATCTCATGGACCTTGTAGTCGGTGCCGCCACCGCCATCCTCCAGCTTCACCGGCGTACCGCCTGCAGATCCAGCAGTTGCGGCTGGCGTCGGTCCCAATACTTTGCCGGAGGTGTACACCTCAAAGGGGTGTAGAATCCGTTCATAGTGCGCCTTCAAAGTGGCGCCTACGCTCTTGCTGGAAGGGTATTGCATCCGATTTGCCACCTTGGCCCACTTGCGGTCCTTCGTGGTCTGCTCCATGCCGCCCTCTTCCTGCACAATGCGATGCAGTGTGTACAGATCGAGGGCCTTGCGCTCCACCATCGGAATCTTGAGAGAGGAGCCCTGCAGTTCCCAGAACTTGGCGATCTGGTCTAGAAAGTTAAGCTTCACGCGCGTCTTGGCCTCCAATTCGTTGAGCCGCTGGACGCGCGGTGTAAAGCGCAACTTGTCCACATCAACGGCGAACGGTGGCGACCACGAGGCCGGCGGCTGTATCTTAGCGATGCCACACTTCTCAGCTATCGAACGGATCTTGCTGATGTACGCGAGTGGATTCTTGAACTCCTCGGTTGTGGGACGAAATACGGGGCATTCTGGCGGAGTGTCAAAGTGAAACTCTTCGTTTTTGCCCTGGTCGAACTTGTTGCTGCTGTGCGGCTGTGTGTGCACCGTCTTCTTGTGTCCGGACGGGGGCGTGGGTGTTGGATGGGGGCAGCTGTTGTGATACTTCTTGCTGGCCGAAACACTGCTGCTGGCATGGTTCATGGGTACACTGGGCATGGGCCGCTCAACCACCGTCGTTGGCCCGGCTGCAGCTGGCGTGATATGGGCACTGGCCGCCGGTGTGGCAGCTGGAGTGGTGGAGCTCTCATCACTGACATTTGATTTCTTGGCGGACTCTCCACCGCTGGCTGCTCCATGGCCGGTGGAGTTGCGAGTTCGAAGTCGACGGGCTGGAGTCGCTGTTCCATTGGCGGACGCTGTACCGCCGCCGCCGACGGAGGATGAACCGCTGCTATTGGCGGCGCCTCCTCCAATGCCGCCTGAATGGGCGGCTGTTGTATTGTCCGCCTCGGTTTTGGCGGACATGGCTTTTAATGTAGGTTCAGATTCGAATTACTGCGCCCGGCTCTGAAAAGCAAGAGAGAGAAATGTTTACTGGTTAGTTCCGGAGTTCACAACAGAATAATGTTCAACGCGTTTCGGTCAGTTGGCTTTTGTTGTTATGGTTTAGGGTTGAAAGCCGCCCTGTCGATGATATGGCAACTCTGGAAGGCCATCCCTTTGCAATTACACATTTCATAGGGAAAGGAAATTATTAGAAGCAAGAAACTGACAAAAAACCATTTCCAAAAACGAACAAATTGAACACATTTTGAAAACAGATAATTACAATACTTTAATATCATTTTAAGAACAGAATTTAGATCTGAATCCTAAAACCTAATGAGATTCTATGGTTTCCGTATATCTACCGAGAGATTTCCAGGAAAATTAGTTAGATATTACACTTTGCGGAGGCCTCATGATAACCAAACCGTTTTGGTAGCACATCTTTTGATAGTGCTGAAAATTGACTACAAATTATAAAGAAATATGTATAATGTAAATATTTGAGTTTTGACTCAAAGAAAATCATTACATTTCATCCCATTTCGATAACAAAACCGTGCTCAAACCATATTTTAGTGAAATTGAGGGTTAGAATGAAGCCTAAATGAATACAAAGAATTGTGGAACAGGTATTCTGTAGTCGGGGTAGTCGACCACCATTTTAACGAAAATATGCAATGATTTCTATACCCACTGTGTTACCACAATCTACCTTCTATCTTCTATATCTATAATCTTCTATCTTTTATCTATCTATATTATAAAAGTAAAAATCTGTTTGTATAACTTCGTAACTTCATAACTTCGTAAGTACCGCACAGAATGATGTAAAAATTTGTACTATAACTCATTTTTGCATCCCGAAGGTTATAGGCATAATATCAATCGAAAATTTGTTGTAGTTTTTGAAAAATATTAAAAAAAAATTTGCTTATTGCGCGGCGAAGAGCGCACGGGTTCAGCTAAGATTTGTTTTTGAATAGAACCGTGCATAATTTTTTTTTAGGTCACTTTCAGCTCTTTAGACTCACAGTAAGGACACAATAATTCGTTTTAAACACTGGCCTGTCTCACAAAATGACCCACTGTATGTACATCAAATTTAAATCCCCGCACACCTGTATGTGCGTGTATTAGTGGTGCCTGCACTCAACCCTCACAGGTAAACAAACCGAGTAGCCGAGGTGCCAGGGGTCTAGGCAAGAGAGAGCGATACAAAGACCTACAATACGACCTATGCAATCCTGCCAGGATCGAGGACTCTTTTTTGGGGGAAAGGGAACTTTTTTCTCCTTCTAAACTCCTACGGAGAGTGCAACAGCACTAAAGGCAGTTACTGAGAATTTGTTGCATACAAATGTGGAGCACACGAGGAGCACGGCCAAAACAAGCACAACCCCGGGAACACACACGGGACTCGGGGAGGGATGTCGTCGCATGTGTGTGTATGTATAACATGGCGACCAATAAACTTACAAAACCCAATATGTACTTGCAAGTACATTGAGGCAATGAGCGAGTGTTTACCATTTACATAAATGTGCAGAATTTTATTCAAAACAATTCGAACTCGAACTCAAATTGAGACAGAATTGGAAGAATATTGAACACTACACACTTGACAGAATTTGAAAAATGTATGCATGAAAGTCCAGAAACGGAAACGAAGCCATTTTGAAAATCGCTGTCATGTTCCGGCTGAGGTTTTGCCATGGGATTTTTAGAGACAGACAAAAGGAAGCTTTGCTGCCTCGGTGGTTGTTGTGGGGCGCACTCGGAGCAGTCACCACTAAACACAGAATCAGCAGCGGAAAGGGAGTAAAAGTGGGTGGGGAGTGCTGCCAGCGTGTGTGTGTGTGTGTGTATAGTTTTTCTATGCTTGATCAGGAAGAGCTCGCCGCTCTCTCCTAGAGATGAGCGGTGAGCACTGTTTTTTTGTGTATCAAGTGAGCAAAGTACATCGCGGGTAGTCAGAGCCATTGCCGTTGCCGTCGCATGCTGCGTTCGGTGTGTTCCCCCGCCGTACGCCTGTTGTGCGAAGCGGAGCGGAGGATTGCAATTGGGATTTATGGAGTGCTACTACCCCGGTTCGGCTTGGCCAACTGTCGTTGATTTGCGGAATCACTCTAAACAGTTGTCAGCGGGCTAACTTCTCCGGTTTATTGATCGTTCGGAAAAGCGGAGCCTAAGCCGCGAAAGCTTCTTTTATATAATTTCCATTTTCAGGCACAAACACCAACACACTCGCACGCAGCTTACACAGGCGGCACACGAACGCAGGTACACGAACGCAAACACACACACACACACACACACTCACAGCCGAACACCGAGCATGTACATAAATATGTATGGTTTTTTTTTTGGCAAAATTAGCACTGAAATCTAGTTACTTTTACAATTTTGCACACACACGCACATCACCGTCTAGAATTAGTTTGCAGTTCGGGGAGCCAGCAGCAGGAGCACCGTGTTGTTGGCACAGCAACAGAAACAACAAAGTACTGTGATTTTTACGCATTCAAACACTGCCATATTGCACATTTACAGCGGAGGGGGAGGAGAGGGAGCAGTGGAGGAGAGTGAAAAGGGGAGCGAGCGCTGGTTAAAAAGTAAATCAGGCACTGTACTTTTCGAAAGTCTATCTATCAGCACACACACTGGAATTGGAATCAAAAATATTAAAATATTATCTCTATTGTTTCAGGCGGAAAGATCACAATATTTTTTTTTATTTTCGCTATGATGGCGACCACCACGGCGGCAGCGACGCAACGCACTTTACAGCGCTGCCGCCGCGGCTCTGCTGGCGTATGCAATCTGTGCAAGGGATTTGATTCACCACTCGGCGGGGATCTCCGCGTTCTAGGAACACTTTCGGATACTCCCCCCACCTGGAGGATGCCGAAAATCTAATAGTTTTTTAAGGCAAATTTTCACTTTTATTACAGACTTTTCTTTGGCCCGTCGACTGCGCTGCCAGCAGCACACATACAAACATTTTCATCAACCGAGTGCGGGGGGTTGTTTGCCATGGTGGCCATTGCAGAGACTGCATTGTGCACTTTTCCAGCCTTTATGGCATAGTTTTCTTGCCTGTGACCAGGTGGATGTGTGCTTTTTGTTCGTATTTCGCTGCTAATTAAACATTTTCAGCCATCAGAAGTTCCCCACAAAACTCACGCACACACACAAACACACCCTCGCACGCACATGAGCACGGGGTAAAAACTCACTGTCGTCATAGGAAATGGGGCCGCGCACGTTTGTTAAATGATCGAGATGTATCCATAAAACCACAGAGCACGACACTTCCGAGCTGGCTTATTTATTTAAATTTCTATGTATTTATTCCTCTGACTTCTTTCTCCGATGTCTGCGTTTTTTCCGCGACCTGGCCGTTCGTTAAAAACATCGATGGCACCTATCGAGTCGAAGCGGATGCGACCTGGCCTGCAGGGGATGTGCTATCGAGCACAAAATACAGATATCGAGTATCATCGATTAAAGAACGAATAATAGTGGTTGCTTTGTCACAGGTCGTCGACATCTTGGCCTTGGAGGCTTAATCGATGCGAAGCAGTGGAATAACTTAAATTGAATTTTAATCAGAGCAAAGAAAACAACTTATACTTTCCTTTCGTTTTTATTTCTTCCTGTACCACTATATAATATACCATACATAGTTATATCAGTGCGTTGTTCACTGTTTCGAGTGCGTACTGTATGGTTGCGATGGATTCCGAAACTATTCGATATATCGATACAAAAGACAGTAGTGTTTACATCTCCAATGCCAATTGGCAAATAAGTGAAAAGAATCTCGCAATATTGGTTTTGTTTTCTCAGCCAAAGTTATTTTTTAAGGTAGCAATTCGATAGCGATGCCCGTGCGCAAGTACCGCCGTGAGACCAGCGAAATAAGCTGCTGTCTGAAGTACCTGCTGTTTGCCAGCAATGTGATCCTTTGGCTGGCGGCCCTGGTGGTCCTCTCTGTGGGCATCTGGGCCTGGAGTGAGAAGGATATGTTCCGCAACATTACGCGCCTTCACTTCATTGCTCTGGATCCGGCCTTTGTACTAATTATGTTGGGTGGCGTAGCCTTTCTGCTGGGCTTCCTTGGCAGCGTGGGTGCCCTGCGAGAGAACACTTGTCTACTGGCAGCGGTGAGAAATTTGAAGATTTAGGCCTCCTTGGAGCTCGACTAATTGTCTCCTTTACCCCGTCAGTATGCAATATTCCTGAGTGTGCTGCTTATTGCCGAGATAGGCTTCTGTGCCCTGGCTTTCGTGCTCAAGGACAAGGGCTGGGTAAGTATAAAATCTCAATACATTGGTATCGTCCAGCTAACAGATTTGTGTTCTGCAGATCAAGGATCAAGCCACTGAGGGCCTAAAGGCCTTTATCAGGCATTATCGCGAGGACGCAGACCAGCAGAACCTCATCGACTGGATCCAGGAGGACTGGTTGCAGTGCTGTGGTATCGACGGACCCAAGGACTGGGACAGCAACAACTATTTTAATTGCTCATCCATTGCCATTGGCAGCCGGGAAGCTTGCGGCGTGCCCTTCTCTTGCTGTCGCCGACGTCCCCAGGAGGTGATCAAGAACAAGCAGTGCGGCTACGATGTGCGCAAGGAGGGCTACGTAAGTTGCTCGGTTTAGGCTAAGCCATCATTTATCCCTCTCAAAGGCGCTGCTCATGTATTTCGTTAAAATTTTGTAAACGCAAGCAGCCTGTGGATAGGAATATACATGAGCGCGGATGCTTACGCGCTGGCGAAGATTGGCTGGAGGCTCATCTCATTAGTGTAGCAGTCTGCTCCGTGAGCCTGCTCGTTCTGCAGGTGCTAAATTTAAAATAATAATTGAAATTTAACACGTATTTGATTCATATTGCTTTCATATGTTTTTTTTTATATTTACATTATTAAAAGTTCATAAATAAGGTTACAACAACCTTATTATCGGTCTGCTAATTTAATCCCAGAAAACTATAGGAGAACAAATGAAAAATGGAGCCTGGTCCTGGTTTATGGTCGGAAATCCCGACAATAGCTTATTTTTATGTTCGTAATTTATTTTCTTTGCAATATTTTGTTTATTTTAACCAGGGCATGGAACTGTCCAGAATAATTTATGAAAAGGGATGCGTTCAAGCTGGCGAAGAATGGATGGAACACAATTTAATTATTATTTCTACTGCCGTTATTGTTGTGATGTTTTTCCAGGTCTTTATTTTGTCTACTTTTTATTTGTTCCCATTTATTAACGGATGGAGGTGGGTGTTGGGGTGGCGGTGTACTAATTCAATCATTTTAAAGCACGTCCTACAAGGGCATAGCATAGCAGAATCTTCCAACAGGTGAAGCGCCTTTATTTTTGAAGCTGTCCGGCACTTGCAGCCTTGGCTTGCAGTGCACACATGCAAACCGTAAGAAAATCCGATCGAAATCTGGTTTTTGTGAGATTATCACTTCTAACCTGAACTAATTTATATTAGTATTAACATATTGAATGAGATCTGTACCTCTCTGACTCTGGTTTTCTTTAAATTCATAGATCCTGGGCATTTGCTTTGCTCAAAACCTACGCGCCGATATTTACAACCAGAAATCCAAGTGGCACTGACAAATGGCCCTTGCTGTCGTTCCCACAGCACTCTAGAAATGGATAATCGGAGAAGGATATCGAGCCGGAAACTAAAACTACTCATCTACGCTTCGGTTAGTTAACTACTACTATAAATACCTTATCTACTCAATACGCTCCTGCAATCGCCAATATACAGCCGTAGCTATGTGTCTAACTATAGCGAACGCATTCCGTCTTCGTGGACAATGACTTACATACATACATATATTAACTAGGTTGCCAAATTGTTTGCTGTTCTTACGTCGGCTTCTCTCTGCCCAAAAAGCCAAACTGAGAATTAAGTGCAAAACAGTTTTATACATTTTCTATACATTTTACAATGAAAAGAAGGAGGCATACGAAAAGCGAACGAAAAATTAACTCAAAATGCAACTGTGATATATTTTTAACGAAATGTATAGAGAAAAACGAACAAGAAATGAAATGCAACAATTTTTAACAAACTGATAAAAGCTGAACACGACGCAAATCCCAAACTTATACCGAACACAACTTCAACCTAGCACCGCAGATGTCTGTCTTAAGTAATAATCGTTATTTTTATAACCGAAGACTAAATACCTTTTTTATGTGGCACAAAGAGCAAAATATATAATAAGTACTAGAAAAAGCAAATTAGGTTCGGCAAGCGGAAGTTTTTATACCCATGCCAAGTCCAACTCTCAAGTCATTTGCTTTAGCTTAAGCCTTAAAAGCATAGTTGTTCTATTCTGAGCCATTCGTTCGTAATGCAGCTATAGTTCATAGACCCAAGGCTATTTTCCATCTTTAGCTTTGTACATATAAAGCAAATTGGGAAAGTTTCAAGTCTATAGCTTTTAGAATTGGATGGGCAGACGGCTTGGAAGGGTATTCATTAATGCATGGTTAGTCACAACAACAAGCTGACATCAAAAGTTGTAAAAACCTGACATAATATGACGAATGTACAGCAAAAAGGTGTATGTCTTGTTTTTGTACTCCTGAAAAGTCATTAAGCGTTGGCTCTTCCCTCACAGTTCCCTCAAAACTGCCTGCAATATTTCTATCTGTATTGAGGGAAGATATCTACAATTATTGCTCATCCAACTAAATTATAATATTCACTGCAAGGGTATAAAAACCATCAGTTTGCTTTATTGAATGAGCTTAAACTACAAAGAAGCTTAAAGAAACAAAATGTAGGAATATGGCATTGTAAATAATATTCCTTTTTTGCAAAAATCACGAGAAGCTAATGCAGTTATGAACTAACTTTAGGTAAAGTGTATTATTTACATTTTTTCCAAGAACCAGATGTGTTCGGGTTCGACTTATCAACATTTACATAAGAAATGAAAAAAACTGCCCATTTACGTTTTCAAAATGTCCGAAAATCCAATAAACTGCCATAAAAAAGCACTCCTTAGCCAGATAATTCAGCCTTTATCAAAAACTATTCCAAGCTGCAAACAAAAATCTCCAGAAATTCGTACTGTCAGTCCATGTCTAAATGTGAAAATATTCTTTATCTTTGGTAATATGTCCTTGTTTTAAAAATGAATAGAAAATGAAAACAATGAATCTCATTTTTCTAATTATATTTTACGGAAAGAAATTATGCAGGAATATGCGAAAAGAAAAACATTCGAACAAATGTAAAAACATAATTAATCTTAGATAATAAAATAGTAAAAGGAAAAGTCAATTGAACGCGTGCTGCAAAATAAACGCGATTTAGTCAAGCACACTAACAATTTAACATTTAAATTTAGTCATTAGAAGATGTATTAAAAGCTTAACAAAGGTTGTTGTTGATGCAAATATCAATCAAAACTGCTTCAAAATAAAAAATAACTAAACTAATCGATTTGTCGTCACTTAAGTGGAACATCTCCGGACTCTCCATCCAGCTGAGCCACTGCATCGAACTGCACGGCAGGCAGGTCATCTCCAGTTGCCGTTTTATTGGTCCGCTGATATTCCAGAATGACGAGCGAATTGGAGCCCACCTGCAGTACTTCGTTGGGTACATAGAGCGTGATTTGGGGACCTGCCACTGGCCAGTAGCGTCCCAGATTGAAGCCATTCACATAGGCCACTCCCTTGCCCCATCCAGCCATGTTCAAGTAGGTGTCGCCCACTTCCTCAACGTTAAGGGTGCCGGTATAGAGAATCGGCCCGTTTCGAAGAATGCGTTGCCTTGCCAAAAAGGAGTCCAACCTGGTCTGCTGTTCGCTTTGCTTTCCTTGCCAGCGTTTTATGGATGCTTCATCTAAGGGGAAGGCGGTGCTCCGCCAGTTCTCTAGCGGCAGAAAGCCACCATTGTGCAGCTGTAGACTTACCTCGCCGAAGATGCCCTTAGTGTCGTTGGATATATGGAAGTTCACGCGCCCTTGGTTCTCGACCAACAGCTGAAGGGTGCTGCCCCATCCCCTGCTGAGGGGCAGCGAATAGATCCGTGCCTCGCGAGACAGTGTGCCTACCAGTTCCATGTCCACAAATACATGGGCGCGGTCATTGATTTGATCTATTTTCAGCAAAGCCGGATCCAGGTCCATGTCGGGCAGTTCCGTTTCGTAAAGAACAAGGCCGGAGTATAGGTCTAGTTCCTCGAAGGTTTTTGGCTTTACTGACTCAACGGGCGTACCCTTGGAGAGAGCTGCTCGTCCTTCCGCTGAGAGCAGTGCCAACGATGGAGTTACTTCAACCCTACCATAAGCCAGACGCTTGGCGGGACTTAGTGTGATGTCTGGCAAAGTAAGGAACTGTCCAATGGCTTCCTTTACCAGATTGTACTTTGTGGTCACTCCTCCAGCCTCGTCCATCACAGCATCATAGTCGTAGCTTGTGATATCAGCCGTATAGCCAATAGTTCCGTCCAAATCGTAATTGGCTCCGGCAGTAAATCCGAAATTGGTGCCACCAAAGAACATGTAAAGGTTGACACTGGCGTTGTAGCTGAGAATGGTCCTGAAATAATTCAAAAATGGTGAGTTAAACTAAGTCTTTTAATAATAATAATGATCTAATAATTTTTTACCATACATTTCAGTGGCATTTACTTACTTCAAAGCATTGGCCACCTCCTGGCCGTCCCGTCGTTGATTTTGCTCTTGCCAGTGAGTCAGCCAGCCTGGATAGAACTCAGAGTTGACTAGTGGACCAGTGGGCTGCTGGACACGCAACATTTTCCAGATTTCATCAATTTCGTGAACTGAAAAGTATATTAAAAAAGAGAGAAAGGTTTCATTATACAGAAATTTTGTATAAATATCAGTCACAGAGTTAATTTGCTTTATCTTGAGAGTAAGTGGAACTATCAAATTAGTGCATTTTAATTATCGGGCGTCATAAAAAGTTGTTTCGAGGAATAGGTAATACAAATTTATAGTAAAGCGTAACCTTAGCCAATTTACTCACTGCGATCTATTCCGAAGTCTGTGGTGGCAAACACATTTTCGATTTTGCCACAGCTCATCTTCTCGTTGGGAATGTCAACTGTAAAAAGCAGGGCCCTTCCGGCCACATACTTCTCCGTCTCATCTCTTAGCCAATTGAGATAGTCGTGATCGCAGGCATAGTCTCCGTACTCGTTCTCCACCTGCACCATGATGATCTTGCCTCCGTTTCCTATATACAGATGCTCTAAGCGTGGCATTAGCTGTGCATACCATTTGCCGACTTCGGCAATATAGTTGGGATCGTTGGTCCGCATCTTTATGGTCGGGTATTTGGCAAAGAGCCAGTGGGGAAGGCCTCCCTGTAAGAAGAACAAAAAATCGGTTTATCCATATTATAATGCATTCGATAATTCCGATAAAAACTTACGTTATCCCGCTCAGCACAAATGTAGGGACCCGGACGAAGAATAATGTAAAAGTCTTCCTCTTGGGCTATCTCCAGAAACTTGACCACATCTGCTATGCCCTCCCAATTGTATTCGCCATCGTGGGGATTGTGCAGTGACCACTCAACGTAGCTAGTAAATAAATTACAGAGGTTTTTAATTTAAAATTTATACAATTCATTAGTTTTCAGGCTTAGTAAACGAGGGAATTGAATGAAAACAGTATTGAGGCTATAACTAGAAATATATAAACCTTATAGATTTATTTATTTTATTTTAAAATGCATTTTATTAGTAAATTTGTATTTTTTAATGATTATAATAATTATTATTCTGCAACTATTATATATTTTCTAACCATACCCCAGCTGATTATATTTTAATTTCCAAAGTAAATCCACAAAAATTAATTATATTATATATATATTTTTCCCTCAAGACCATAGCTTTGTAAACGATATTCATGAACGTGACCACATTTTGAATGAAACCTAAGCTGTATGCAATTTATAAAATATTTCCAAAGCTCTTTCTCCTATAATCTTTAAAATCTGTACCTTGTACCATACCGGCAAAAAAGAAGATTAGGAAATATTTACTTACGTATCCAAAGCATTCAGACCAGATGCACGCATGGTGCGCAGTCGACTCCGCCAGGCCTCAGGCACAGCGCGGAAGTAGTGGAACGATCCAGAGACGTAGCGGAAGGGCTTGCCATCCAGCATAAAGGTATTGGCTTCATGGTCGATCGTAAACCTGGGCGAATCCTGTGGGCATTTATCCAATCCGCTTTGTTAAATCATTTAATTTATAATTGAATAATTCCCTCTTACCTCCCTGATATTGTCGCCAGCGCCCAGGCCGACACAAAGGCCCACGGTGAGGGCAATAACTGCGAGCACCAGACAACAGCTCACGGCCATAGTCAACTTTCGATTGCCCCAACAGCCGCGAAGCATAGTACCTGGTTGACTAAAGCGTCGTCCAAAAGTTCACAAAGATTGGGGCAGGCCAAGCTTAAAGCTTTGCTAGACCTGGATTGATGGGGCGGCGCCAATATTTGCAGACCGATCTCCGGGACCGACCGAAGCACAATGAATGTCAAGCGATTCTTTGGACATATAGGGGGTAATGGTTAGTGGCACTTTGAACGCCTCCTTCCCGGAGGCCTGATAAGTTCGCTGGCTCGCCTCTCAAGTGGCTGATAAAACTGCACATTTCTCCGGCGAATATTTTCGTTGTGATACTCGCCATCAGTCAAAGTGGATGCCCAGTTTATTGGCCCTTCAGATTGTCGCCATAAACAAATCATATCAAGTGCGGATTAACGCTGAAACACTGATAAAGGTTGTTATTATTACCAATCATTCGTTGATTATATTAATTGGGTTAACATTGTGTTTTCCCTGTGCTATGATATTAGTCCAAGTTTAGACTTTCCAAGTGGAATAGTGCTCCGTTTTGCTTCTCTCCCTTCAAGTTATTTTAAAAGGAATGTTTCGGGTTTAATATTTTCTGTATTTGCTTTATTTTTACTTCAGTATCACTTACAAAATTGCAAAAATTATGCATTCTTAGGGATATTTCCTTTATAATTACCCTTCTGGGTATATATTTTATTTTTTGATTAATGTATATTGTCCGATCTATAGTTAAGTAAGTTAATTAGTGGAATAGATATTAAGTACTAGACCTTGACAGTGTCAGAGTGTGAGATGGCTCTTGGAGACTTTCCCATAAATAACAAACAGTAAGAATGCTCTCTGACTCACCTTTCAAATGCTATTTAGTTTATACATAATGTTTTACAAAGTAAAGTGAACTCTTTATTTTTAGAAGCTGTTTTTTTTATAATTGAATTAATAGATTAAACTTAAAACTAAACTTGAACTGAATTGGAAACAAACTAATTGCATATAATTATCTTTTGAATTAATCAAGAGCTCGTTTTAGGAAGTAATCCCACTAATTTCAGTCAATATAATAATATAAACCAAAAATCAGCTATAATATAACCGTTGTGGTGCTAGTTATATTTTTAAATTACCAACAAATTATGCATTAAGTAAATTGAAATACTTTAGTATTACTTTAATCATAAAGAGTTTACTTCATTTTAGTAAAAAATATGTATTAGCATTCGGACATGTGTTATTATTTGTGCACAATTTAACTTATTCAAAGTAGGCTTCGGGCAGGGTTTAATCAATATTTGAACTGTAACATAATGTGCTTCAGGCTGAGGTAGAGAGACAGCACTAAATGTATGGTTTGCGGAGGGTTCAGAGATAATCGGAGATAGTTGGGGCATAGATATATAGATCGTTGGAAAAGTGTTTTAGGGGATTACGTGGTTATAGTTAAGTACTTGAGTTGAGCAGTCTTCGTAAAATACGTGCACTGTATGGAACATTTTGGATTATCTTTAAGCACGAAAATATAATATGTTCCGACTCGTTGCATATTCCACTCACGTGTTATGGAACTATAAATCAGAATAAATAAATAAATACAATTAGAGCCACTTCACTTATCGCTCATCATGCTGAACTTGTCGGCCATCAGTGTAAGCACTTTTTCCAATTTGCTGTGACGATCCTCGGCCTTGGCAGTGGCGCCAGAACTGCCCCAAAGGAATTTCACATGGAACTCGGTGCTGTGAAGAGAAAATACGATTGTTAGGGTTCCCCTTTATCTATATTTTTCTGTTGTCTTACCGAAAAGCGTCTGCCAGGAGCTCATCCAGTCTGGTGCTGGCTTCCTCAAGAATAACTTTGGCATTCTTCCGGAACAGATCCAGGTTCTTGAGAAATCCCCGAGAGGCATCCAAATGCAGAAAATTGATGGTCATGCCAAAGTCATCGGCCTTGGACTCCCAGGGAGCTATGCAGGTGTGATATAAAGCCGGGCGATCGTCGATGTTTGCATGGTTTATGATGTCCATGACGGGGCGATCGATTAGCAGGGCGTAGAGCAGTACGTGGGGTACAGTCGTGTTGGGAGCCTGTGGATTGGAAGCCTCATTCATGCTGATCAGCGTTGGACGCAGCTTGGCCTCGAAGGTAAAAGCGCTGTCCGTGAACTGCTGCCTCAGGATGTGCCAGGCCTGATCGAGTTTTTGGATCTGCAAGTGGAAAGTTAATAGGTAAATCCTTGATCTTTAGGCTGGGATCTTCTAGAACACTCACCTGCTGCATACACAGTCCCAGCATGATGGCACTGAACCCAAACAGATTTCCAAGCGCCGTCTTTGTCTCCACTGCAATCTGAATCCACTTGCTGAGCAGCTGGGCACGATCCAGATCCGTTTGACAGGTTAGTATGGTCACAGCCACCATCAGCTTGATGCACTGTGTCCGCTCGATGATATCTTCGCGAAAGAGCTTGCCATGGGGCAAGGTCAGCAGCTCGATGCCAGAGCAACTCAGATAGTAGTCGTCCTCGTTGGCCGGCTCCTCCAGGAATAGTCCAATATCAATGCGGGTTATGTGTTCGGCCAACAGCTTTGGGCCCGTCTCCAAGAGCATCATTTTAAAGGTGTTTAAAGCATCGCCATCCAGAGGCTTGTTCTCCACAGAGGGCAGCAGCAGAGTGCTGAAGTTTTCAAAGTCGAATTTGCTTGCCTGTAAAATAATTTGAAAATAAATTAAATTGTTAAAAGGGAAATTATAATAATTATATTATTAGGATGTGTCCTTCGACTAACCGTTCTTGTTTCTTCAATGGCCATGGTAAAGAGCTGCTCCTCGGCGGCAAAAGCATCGAATTCTGTGAAGCTCTTCAGCGTCCCATTGGAGATGGAGGTGCTCATGAACCTTGGATTCTTGATTATGACTCCCCTTTGAATGCTCATCATTTCGTTGGCATCTCCCAGAGCCGAATCCCCGGAACCGTTGCCCGAGTCCGATCCACTGGCCTGATAAGCCAGCACCGCTGCCATTGGTTCCTTCCGTGGCTTTGGCGGTGGACTTGGCGGTCTGGAGTCCGTCGGCGGTGATTCAATGCTACAATTTCTTCCAAGACTTGAGATCCGTGCCGCTGCCTGTTGACGCAACGTCTGGGAGGCCAAGGAGCTGGGTCGCGGCAGAGAGTGCGTGGTGAACTTACTCTCCAGATGCTGCTGCTGCTCACTGGTGGGGTTACACCTGGCTATAGTCTGGAACCTTGCCATCCCATTGCCATTTCCATTTTCCTGCAACTGCTGTTGCTCCTGCAGCTTGTTGATGTTGCTCACCACCATTGCCTGCGCAGGAGTCAGACTCTGGGAACGCTGCTGCTTCTTGCAGGGCAGCCGCGGTGGCGAGGGAACTTCACGTCTGGCCCGCGGTGGCGAGCAGTGTGGGCTGGCCGGTGAGCCCGGCGGCTGCTGCTGCGTGGGATCGAAGCGGAAGACAGCGGCATTGCCGGATCCTATGCCCACAGTGCCACTATTGCCCATGGGAGAGTTCAGAGGACTCAGACCTCGGAGACCAGCCAGCATTTGTGTGTGCAGCTGATTGCCTACGATCTTGTGGCCATAAAAGGAGAGCGGATAGGTGCGGTTGCATGGATACTGGATGAGAGCACCCGAAGCTGCAGAAATGGGCTTGCCGGAACCCACGTAAAATGTGATGAGATCGGGCACCGTGTCGAAGGCATCCTCCTCGAACTGAAACTGCACGCGCTCATACACAGTTTCCGGTTGAAGAACCAACTGAAAGTATATGGGAATATAAAGAGATTGAGGAATTTGACAGGCATACTTTTCGGCGGCTTTTATTTCCTGATTCCCATAATCCGGAAATGAAGGCTTCTCTCTAAATCTTAAACTCACCTTATTGAGTACAAAATGCAGCACAGCTGCCTTGCTCCGGCAACTGAGCACATAATTATCCGGCTGAGAGGCGCAATCACGGACCAGAAAGTCTCCTTCCCGCTGAACAATCTCCTCCGCACGCTGCCGGGGCAGGGCTCCGTGGTACCAGGCATGGGAGCGCAGCTCACGAGCATCTAAACTCAGCTCCCACTCGAGTGCCTTCTTCAAGGCAATGGCTTCCTGCTGCTCGCTTGGATTCGGATGTCCAGTGGCCAGTGGCGTGGATGCGTTGCTGCCGTTGTAGTTATCCATCTCACCGTCGCCGATCCGCCAGTGGGGGCTATTGTCCTTGCAGCGCGGTCTCAGTTCCTCGTAGCTGTTGAAAGCGGGAGAGTTAATTTCCCTTATTTTGGGTAATTTATTGCTAACAAAAGGCCAATCCCCTCACTGGCGGCCCGCAGGAAATTTACTCCCACAGGATTTGTTCCCTGGTATATGAAGATTTTTTTTGTTTGAAGTTCAAGAGCAAAAAATACAAATCAAAATGTAGTAAACTTTAAACTTTTAATCAAAAGAATTATATTTTTTAGAAAAGAATTGTTTGTGTTTTAAAATCCACTGATTTTAAATTTAAGATATGCTTTACATATAAACTTAGATACGCCCTTTGGCTTCAATATAAAATATAATCACCTCAAAGTTGGGCTAGGATACGCCCTAGCATTTTTCGTCCTCGTCCTAGCTGTTAGTTTACATACACCGATCGATTCAAAGTCTAAAATGTGGCATTAAACACCATCTAAAATATATTTTCTATCACAGACCCAGCCCTTGAACGTGAATACACTTTCTAGGCCTTTCGTTTCCTTTAGCTTTGCAATCGTCTGAACTCTGCGCCGCCTGAATCCGCTCTGAAAATGTAACGGCAATGCCCTCCCTTCGAGTGTCCTTACAGGGGTTGCTCACCGAGTCCGAGTCCTGCTTACGCCTTGCTACTCCGCCCGGTTTGTTTTGGTTTTTGCTTTCGAATTTCTACGCCGCTTTAAGTCTCTCTTGGGTGGGAAATTCTTAGAGCATGCGCAGGCTTTTCTGTTATCGATATTTGTAGTTTTATATATCCTCTTGGGGAGTAATGAAAATCGGACAGGTTATTTAAGGATCTAGTGAATATAGATCTAGTGATATTGATATAGAAAATACTGGTCGCATTTAAACTACGTAAATAAATACTTGGAACGACAACAAACTTGGATATAGTATAAGGTTTTTTGATAAGATTAAAAATTTATTTATTTGATCCTCTATAGAAAATATATTTAAATCAATAAATCGAAATAATTCGTTAAATAAATTTTGATGTAGTTCTGTTCTCTAATATATATCTTCCTTTATAAATCCTTTATAATATCCATTATCCCAAAAATTAATAATTCCAAATTAAAACTCACATTGTAGCTGAATCGTCAAAGGTGAGCTGCTTTAGAACCTTTCCGCTTTTGGTTCTGATCACTCCGGGTCCACTGTCCCCGCTTCCTGCCATGTCGATGGGACTGTTTTCCCCCAAATAAACCAGCGGACAGGAGTTCTTGCGTGTGGGGACAGCCCGTGGCACACTGCTGGCTACTGGAAGAGACCTCTTTCAGATTCAGAAACTTACCGCAATCTAGGATTTGGACTTGCCTTCTAGGTTCATAGATTGACGTCGCTTGGCCCGCACCCCCAGCAAACTGTTGGCCATTTTCTGGCGATGGGAACCACGCACCCCACATTTTTTAAGCTCCTTGTCCGTGATTTCCACGACATCATCCACGATGCTGAACTCCTGAAGGTTGCCTATGATTGAGCAGGGTTTAGTGTAGGTTTGGAGCAGCTGCTAATGGGTCAAACCTTCGTACTGCTGCAGATCCAGGAGATCCAGCCATTCGACTATGCTCATTCGCGAGTTGTGAACCATCACGGCCAAGTCCTCCCGTCGACGCACTGTGCTCGGGTACCGGAAGTTCCAGAGAATGCCTTTTGAAAGTTTTTGGTAATATATATGAAAAATATGGGATCCTAATTCACTCACTACTTCTTCGATTCACCGGTTCAGCGGGTCGTTGTTGGATATTACCCATTGTGAAGCAATGGTGTCGTATGCCACGCACAGATCCGTAAAATATATAACTTGTATCTCTCAAGAAGAACTGTATCTTTTCGAACTCAACCTCGCGCTGCGCTTTGCCTCAAATAACTGAACGTGAGCAACTGAAAGCCAGCTGAATTCAACTGAATGGGAATAGTTTTTGGGAGTGAGTGAAGATTGTATACCCTTCTATATAATATAGATATATTTATACAAGAAATATAATATGAGAGATATGATAGAGTTCCTGAGATTGCTTATTGCTTACCTTTATTTTAAACTTTTATTGCAGTTCCATTTAATAGTTGACCTTTAGCATTAAAGTCAACCCACATTCTTCCCCAGATCATAACCTGATTAACACTAAACCAAGTGTAAGTATTACTTCAATGTCGTCGGTTTGGATCAACCCACTGGATCAACACTTTTTGTCTAATTACTGCTCTCCGGAATGCTCTTCTCTCCCCGCTTGACCACCAACTTGATCGCTTCCATGCCGTCCGCTCTAGGCGTATCGGCTTTTATCGTTGTCTTGATTAGGAGAAGGTCTCTCCGTCGTTGTCGCCGCGTCTCATATTCTGCTGATCGCAGCTATATTCCCTTAATTAATTTTTTTTTTCATTGCGTTATGTACGAAAGTGGCATTGCGTATTGATAGTACTGTTGTATTCTGTGGAATCGTGAGAGGGAATTTGTTTTCTTTTTGGAGAGGCAAAGAGACACAGCGTTCTGTGCGAATAAATATTTTTCCAGCAATGTTTGCTCCCAATTTATTAATCCGACAACTTATAGGGTTATTTACTTTGACATTTATTTTAAAATAATTTATGTTTAACAAATGAAACTTATGTATATTTCAATAATTTAATAATAATAATTTATACACATCCTCATGGCGGTTTTTATGTATTCGAATGCATTTAAAAGTACGACTACTCAACCACATCAATTACTATGTTATCATCGTCATCCTCGGCCTGTTCGCTTAACTCCACGCTGGAGCAGCTATCGGAGCTGTAGTCGAGGGCCTCGTGGGAATTTCCAGATCCCGCCACAGTTGCCCCCTTGGAGCCTCCACTGCTCACTCCTGGACTGACCGCAGACGTGGGCTGTTGGTGCTGTTGGGGCTGCTTCTCCTGGCCACTTTTCAGATTCTCCCTCGTATGCCGCCACTTCATGCGACGGTTTTGAAACCACACCTTGACCTAATTGTTAAAAAGGATTGATAAGTATTTTGATTTTGGCAACAGAAATATCAACTATATAAACTATTTAAAGTAAAAATTAAGCTAAGGTTTTCCTACCTAAAATTAATTTAGTTTTGATTGCCAAAGTAGGAGAGTTACTATTTGTTAAGTGAAAAAACAACAAACAAAAAAGTACACTGTTTGAATACAATGACGAAACTATAAAAAATGTCTTAGAATGAAACGTGTGTTTTCACTTATTTTCGGTTTTTTCCCTTTTTTAATACTTTTCTACATGTTTTGATATTAATTTATGTATATTTCCGAACTAATATAGTTTAGGTGGACACAAAAAGTATAAAAAAGGAGGGCATATGTTCTACATTGCTTGAAACTTCAAGGATTCAAGCCTTCCATTTAAGTTTAAATCCTATTTTCCTCACCTGCGCATCTGTGAGGTTCAGTCGAGCCGCCAGCTTGCGGCGATCTGGCTTGGTGATGTATTTCTGCTGCTGGAACTGAATCTCCAGGCCCTTTCGCTGCAGATTGGTGAAGACGGCCCGTGACCAGGAACGCTTCCGCTTTCCATTATTGCTGCTGCTGTTGCAACCATTGTTACCATGGCTGCCATTTTGGGGTGTGGCATCGGAAGGTGTCGTAGGATTATGATCCAGGAGCTGCTGCTGCGTCTTGCCCAGAAATCGCTGTTGCTGCGCACATTGGAGATTCTTGAGGCTGTGAAGGGGCGCCAGCAGGCCCGAGGCTGCTATCGTCGAGCTATGTTGCGGAGGCTTATGTTGCTGATGGAGGTGCTGCTGATGGTGCTGTTGTTGATGTTGATGGAAGCGGAGGAGCGCGTTTGTGGCCAGCGTGGGATATGTGGATGTGGCTGTTATAATGGAAGGGTAAAGGGAAATTTAAAAAGATTAAATAAGTCGTCACTTAATAAAAGAAAAAAGCCCCCGTCGTCTAAGGTATTAACTTGGCAAATACGAGTTATTTTTATATTTTTACTGAGGTATTATTATAATATCATTAGGATACGAGCTAGTTATATTTATATAATGAGAAATATTATAAATATTAAGTTGTTTATTAGTAAATATCAGCTAGTAATATTAAAAATATGTGTGAATATATTTAAACTTCTTTATTTTTATCTTATTTTGTTGCCATACAATATAGTTTTGTTTTTCCGCTGGCTAGTTTACACAATCCATCGATTATTTATTTTTATAAAGCTAAACCATTACTTATGGAGCGCATCCTCCCGGCCCTAAAAGCACAGAGTAAGTACATCCGGGGGAAATAATATATTTTTTTTGTGGAGCAAAATTTACGTATTTCCTTATTCGCCGAAGTCGCAATCCCGAAAACAATAATATTATTTCGCTGGCTGAAAATATGAAATTCGAATTTCCTTTGTTTGAGTAAATTATTTTGTTCAATGAAACTCACGTTGAAAATATTTAAATTAGTTTGTTTATAATAAAATTTTCACTTAATTGGAAATAATCATTGAGGCATTTTTGTGGCCGCGGGGCGAATACTTTTTGTTTATCCCACACACACGGGGGAATCAGAACAACAACGATTATCGCTAAGAGAGCGAAAATTATTTGGGGTAATCGAGCACAACATGGGGCGCGCACGAGGTTGAGTCGAAAGCCAAATGCTTTCTTTTGGCTAAATGTTTTTTAAATATCCGAATATATCCACAAATATAAGTTTTCAAAATCGTTGCCTTGTGGCAACTCCTAAACTAGTTTATGCATTTTTTATTGGCTTTTTCCATAGAGGTATTCGCCTTGTTGTTTGTGTGCTCTCGGCATGAGTCTAATTGTCTTCGTGGAGAGCGTTTTATTTACTCAAGGAAAACACTCTACAAGTCCGCCGTCTATTTACATTACAGCGGAAATGCGCCGCTGCACCGCAATTGTGTTTCTGTATCTGCAGCGAGCCTGTAAAGGTTAATAACGCCTTAATTGGGCATTTGGCATTTGGCATTTGGTTTGTGTCAACCATCAGCGGTTTGTTTTAATGAGTTTTTACGTATTTTCATCACCTGCCTTGAGCTGTTGCCTCTGCACAACGCCAGGCTCCTTAATTGCCTCCATCGAGATCCATTTGTAAATATTGTGCGCCCCGAATGCACCCGTAGCCCAGTAAAATATCTTAATGAGTTCTGATAATTGCGGGGCGTGATCTTAAATCACTCGAGCTCCATCGTTGCGGATGCATCCCCAAGAGGATATGCTTGCACCGCAGGTAAGCTGCTATTTTTAAAATTGTTTCGATTTATTGGCACGCCCTGACAGGATATTCCATATTTATGGCTGGGCGAATATTTCTTGGCTCATTCCGCCATATTGTGAATGAACTTTTGGCTGAAGTTGAATGCTTTCGCAGAAATCATGCATTCCATGCATTGGGCCATCTGCTCCCGACTAGCCAAGAGTTTACTTTACGGCTTTTTGGTCAATTTATGGATTTTTATACCAAATATTCGTAGAGTATTGAGACGTTTAGGATCTATTTAGCTGTATGTAACATGTATCAATGCAAACATTTTCAAGAGGTAATTCACAAGGATCAAAGGTCTCAAAGTCTTGTCTTTATAGTCAGTAAATTCTCTTACCTTTTGCCAGAACATAAAGAAACCCCAAATGTTGTGACTAAATCTAGGTTTTGTTTAGTTAAAATCTTATTTTTTTAGAAATTACTTTTAAAATACTTTAAAAACAGCATGTTCCTCTTTATTTCCCTATTTAATTTCAAATTCAACATTAATCTACACCTGTACTCCTCAACTTCCTTATAAGAAATTCCTCTAAAAGACAGCCGAGAAATTCTCCCATGAAGATCTGTGAGTCGCAGCGCTAAAGCGCATTTCAAATCGGATTAACATACTTATAAATGGTTAATTAATTAGGCACACGGCGCCGGATTATTGCTCAGACAACATTTTTATATCAGGGAATCTATTTTAGCTCAGCCATCGATCGGTGAATCGATCGATCGCAGACCAAGAAAAGGGGAAACAATCAAACAAACAACTCAACACCAGGCGGGACAGACAAACAGCAACACAGAATCCCAAAGAGTTGAAGAATACAGAGAGAGAGAGAGAGCTTGGCCGGAGATTTTATGATGTGCGATGCGATAGGATCAATCCATCACGAAATGAGGAGTCTTCATAGGAGGCTGGGGCTAAGCAGGTTGGACGCGGCAGGTAGCCTCTACGAAAGGCCACCCCAGTGGGTGGCTGTGTGTAAATAGTTGGCCTTTGGCTTGGCCCCTAAAAATACCGCTTGGCTTCCACAAACTCAATCATTCAGTTAGTCATTCGGTTAGCCCATCGGGCAGCTATTCACCGTCATTAGCCTAAACGGCACCGGCACCTCAGCCTCAGCCTCGTCGGTTGGAGTCCCAGTAGTTGGGCCTGTGGCGCCACATCTATCAGAGATCAATGGCTCCTTACGGCTCTCCACCTGTACCTGTCGCTCCCGCTAGATAGCTTCTCACATCCCATCCCATTTTCTTTATCATCGTTTCTTTGCCCAATCTGTACAGAAACGGAACAATTCATTACACTGGGCAATTAGACGGATAGCTATCTGTATCTGCCCATGAATGACGGACCAATTGCTCAAGCAAATAAACAAACTTTTTTCACTCGTTCCGCGCGAACATCAAGTTTATTTTCAAAGTCTGATTCTTAATTTGTTCATAAATCGTTGTTCATTTTGGGATTTGTTATTTTTCATTTAATTTATTTAATGTGGCCACAGGATTGATGAAACGCCTTCAAAGGCAGCTTGTTTTTTTACCAGGCCGCTTGTTGATTGAGGAAATGTCGAATTTAATGCTCCTTACTAATTGCCTCATTCATTTTCACCTCGGCGAAATGTGTTTGAAAACCGTTTAAAATTGATGATAATTTTTAATAAATGCTTTCGCAGAAGTGTATGGCTGAATTTATCTTTCCGCGCAGTTTTTTAAATATTTTAAAACCGGAAAGAAAAAAGCCTCCATTATTTTTGAGTTTGATAAATTTAAAATCCTTGAAAAATATTCTTTGTTTTACTTTAACATGTTTAATTTATATATTCAGAGAGAGAGAGAGAATTCGAAAAACCTAGTAATTCACCAAGAAAATAAATTTATCTTGGGTGGCAGCTTTTTGGGAGTGGTTAAAATCACTTTTCTGTTGGTTTAGTGAAAGTATTTGTTAAATTGATTGTTTTTATTAAGTTTAATTGATTGTTTTTTATTAGAAAAATATAAAGAAAATAATTTACAAGTAAATAAGGGTATAATACTCTCAAATCCTTGTATATATCAGGACTATCAGAAATGTTATATGATGTTAGGTGAAAATATTCGCTCGGATTGGGTATTTTAATTTATGAAATGATGCTCTATTAACCATATATATAAGAATCAAATAATTAAAGTTTAAATTAAATTTAAATTTGACCTTGATTGTAATTTAAGAAGTTTTTTTTATCAAAATTGGAAAATAGAAACAAAGAGACAAACTTAACGCTTTTGATGCTATCTTCAAAAAAACTAATATCCTAACTTAAATATACATATTTTCATTTTGACAGTAAAAATTTCATAAAACGTTTCGAACTATCATAACTTCTTTCCTATATCTTTGTTTATATTCATGTCTTGTTAACAAATTCCAAACCAACAATCATCAACCATCCCTTTTTTGTTTATCGATAATATTTTCCAATAAAATGATGATCTTACCAGGTCGTATTCTTTTCTTTCACAATCCTCGACAATATGTTGGCATATTTCCTGCCTTCGACCCCGCCCCATCCATCCCTTACAATCATCGAAAGTCCTCAGATAGTTAGCACCCACTTGACAAGAATTGTATATAAAACAGAATGAGAAAGGGCTCCTCATATGCTGGGCCGCGATGCGTAAAATGGAAGCAGCTTGTTAAACAATGAAAATGCTCTATTCGAAAACCCAACCACACACAGAATATACATATTTCTCACTATTTTTCTTATAAACAAGATCAAAGTGCAGTGCATGAGAAGTCGTCGTCTCCAGATATACAAAAGCAGCAGGAAGTAACGTAAATACTCGAAACATATAGAGATAGTTTGTTGTCGATTTCAACAAACGAATTGTTTTCGTCAAAACCAAAATCAAAACCCAGGAGCAGGGAACATTTGGCCGTTGGAATATTGCACAATATGGCCACAGATCAAGTAATAATTCCAATAAAAATACCCAATTTATAGCCAGCGTTCAATTGGTCTTTAAGACTTCCCTTGGGCTTCTCCAGGAATGTTTCGCCCTTGCTGAGGGTAGCAAAATTTTAAGCAGAATATTATTTGGATCCCATTTTAAATTAATAAATGTAAGAATGTAAAAAATTCAAATAATATATCTTAACTGCTGTTGGATTTTACACTTTCATGGGAAAATAATATATGCGTAACATAATGTAAATGAAATAACAATAATTAATATTTGGTGTCATAAATAATATTAATTTTTAAAAAATTCAATTAAAGGATTCAACCCTTTTTAACCTACTTTAAATATTGCTTTTTGTATATAATAAGAAGATATTATGACCTAATAAATGAACAATAATTATAAATTTAGATTTAATTACTCTCATGTCTTGATTTGATTTTTCTTAGGAAAGAAAACACAATGTAAATTAAATTTCTAAAGTCATATAAAAGTCCATGAATTTATATTTAAAAAATGTCTTTAAAACTTGTCCCTTGATAAATAAAGAAGTCGTCGGGAGACTGTAAGAAGTACTTGCATATCAATATTTTCTCTATTCAGTTTACTTGATATCATTCTCTACTTTTATATCGTAATTAAGGCCTAAGACTTTCATATGGAATTATAATCGAAAAACGCTTTGAAACAAATGTATATTTTGTTCTAAGGACTTTGTCCATTCTGGGCACTTCTTTATTCCCACTCACCATGTTCTGCTGCCCGAATGGGTGTTGGTCTCAGTACCGATTTGTAATCCATACACATGCCAGGATATAGTTTATCAAGTCCTACGTAGGAGTACAGGTGCGATGTGTTTGCTGGCGCGGTGGCAGGATGTAGGAGCTGCCCGAGCTTAGGAACTTCTGCTTTTGCTTGGCTGAAGCAGCGCGGAAAAGTGCAGCAGGAGAAGGCATTGCCATCGCAGCAGGCCCACGGCGCCGGAGATGACGAAGGGCTGGATTCGGAGGAACCCAGCAAGCGATCAACGCTGAAGCTCAGCTTTACTTTGGTGGTGCTGGTGGTGGCGGGGGGCGACGTGCTGGCTGGGCCAGTGTCGGGTCTGGAGGCAGCAAACTCTTCGGCGCGATCAATCCTTTCGGAGACAGTATAGTTCGCGGAAGGCGGCGGTACCTTCACCTCGCACACTTGAGTGCTGAGGTTCTCGGGCATACTCTGTTCCATGCTGGCGACACTCTCGTGTAGTAACATTTCGTGGCCAATAGTTACATGTCAGTTTGCATCGATCACCGAATAAGTAAATCACAATCAGAAATTAATTTACACATAACATGTCACTTATTTCATGCATTTAGCCAAACGCCGTCGCTTGGAACTGATCAGAGAATTACCGATCAATTTTCGGGAGGCCCTAAGCACCGATCGGATGAACCGCTTTGGAAGACAGCCCACACAGAACTGATCGGAACCGGCCGGGATCGATTGCCTTTGGCACACACCACACGAAATGATCGGGCGTTTAGGTAAATCTCGCTGAGATTGTTTGTTCCCCAGTATCCTACAGTGGGCAAGAACTTTACGAAATGTGTAATTGTATTGTTGGGAAAATGTAAGAAATCCCCAATTTATAGAAGCAGTAAAATGCACTTTTATCTAAGATATGAGACCGAATAACATAGAAAAAAAGAATAGAGAAATATGAAAAATAAATGAAAATTTACAATAATTTTTATTTTCATTAATTTTTAAGAGCTTTACCAGCATTATCCTGAGTTTTATTGAAATCCTAAGCAAATCCTTATTAAAATAACTTTAAAAACTTTCCAATCGTCTAAAAAATAAAAGAAAAATTTCCTGAAAATTCGTATTAACACTTTTATTATTGTCATAAATCTAAAATTATTTAAATATTATAAATTTTCAAAATCTTGTATCCACTGTAAACCCATACGGATAGAAATCTTGGTATACAATTTGCTTGTGTTTACACACAAACATGCCGCTGTGTCATTAGCTCGGCACAAAAATTGTTTCCTCAATCTGTGCTAAGTTTTGTTTACTGATTTTTCCATATGTTCCCGTACTCCCCACACACACACACACACACACAAACACAGAGCGAGATCAGCGAATTCCGGTTCCCTTGTGCTCACAACATGTGGAGAAGCCATGGCTCGGCGTCTGGTGGCCAATGCGAGCGATCCATTCCAGTGGGCGGAGCCAGAAGCATGAGCTCGTATAGCCGATGCGGAATCTCATTGCTGGCAGGAGGAATGCGGGGCAATTGAGCGATCTCCATTAACTCTATTAGTTTGCCAGTCAATACAGTGGGTAGAGGTGGTGCCGATAGATCGCCGATCTAATCACAGTTTCCATTTAAAAAGGTAAAAAAGGAAAGAATGGTTTACCAAGATTGTTGCTGAATAAAATGTTGGCAAATTAATAATTTTAATGGGTGTATGGTATATCTCTTAATATATAAAAAATATAAGCATAGAAGAAGTTTGATTTGTATACCATTGCATGGAATTAACATTTTATTCATAAGTTTGAAAAGCAGTGAGGGAGTTACTTTTGCCCCTTTAAATATACATACATAAAATAACAATATCTGCTAAACTTACACATTTTACAAGCATGTTATTACGGGTTTAAATTAATTAAAATCGGTAAAATAGAATAGAAATTATGCTTTTTTGGAGAACTTTCTATATATTTGAAAATCTTAGCTTTGCCCAAATATTGATTAATTAATTATATAAAAATATTGCTTCAAAGAAGTATACATAGTATAGAGGAAAAATCATCGTTTGATTTTTACTTTCAGCAGGACAGCGATCTGGTACATTTCGATTAACTTTATAGGAAAGAAATTTGGGAAAATTCGCTTGCATTAGCTAGATATACGGCATTCTTGAAACTTAACAAGAATTCGGAGCTACACACTATAAATTTGGAAGGTCCTTCTTAATTTCTTACTACCCGCAAATACAGAATACATACCATACCCTTACAATCCACGATAATCGCGTGTAGGAAGGGGAAATATATAAACATTTTTAAGTGAAACTTGTGTTATATTGCGTTATTAATAGGAAGTCTGTCGTGACCGCCTTTAGCTTATGTACTTTCTGGCAGAAAACAGCCACCCCCAAGGGTGTATTTGGTGCCCAAACGTCCCAGTACCGCAAGCCCACAAATTGACCCAGAAAAAAAATCCAATATGCAAATGCACTCCTCAAGAAAGGAAAGTAAAAACAGGAAGCACACACTTGAAGCTTGTGACATTTTTGATGCCCTAAAAAGGAAGATAGTAGGGAATAGGTTTACGAAATGCCTTTATAACGATATACAGTATATTACGATATATTGTAACTCCTGTATTCTGTATACTAAAAGGTCAGGATAACTAAACATTAAAAATTGAATAAATAATAGTTCAATATAGAAAAATAAAATATTGAGGATATTTATATCTATGTCTAATATTCACCATTTTAATTTTTCTTCCAATATCCTGTGCACTGTTAACAAGTAGAAGGACATGGCAGGAAAGGAAGTAAATAAAACGCAATCAAACAGACACGAACACCACTCCTTATTAAGGAGAAATCGCAGGCGAAAGTTGCGGGGCAACTCAATTTAAGTTAGCCAAGGAACAGTACGTCTTACACACTGGAATGGAGTCGTTCTCGTCGTCCTCGACTATTCCGTCGCCACTGCAACGTAGTATAGACGGAATGGAGAGTCCGGACATCTGCGAGCCGCCGCAGGAGGAAGAGGAATTTTGCTTTCGATATCCGAGCTACATGTTTCCCGACGTGGAGTATAACAAGGAGGATGTGCCACTTCCGTTTAAGGCCTCACCGGACTCGCTGTTCAACCTCTGCGCCGCAGTCGTGGACTCCCAAGCCCGTACGGAGGTCTTCAAGTGGAGTATCAACGATGTGACGGATTGGTTGCGCAATTTCGGTTATCCTGAATATGAGGTGAGTAGTCTGGTTTTGGAAAAGAGTCCTTAATATAAAATTTTAGAATCAGTTCAAAATAAATAGATTAATAGAATTAAAGTTAAGCACTTGGCTTTAAAACTGCTTTTAAACAATGTGCTCTTTTTCTGAATAGGAAACCTTCCGAGAAAACTATATTGATGGCCATAAGCTGCTGAATTTGGATGCCGTATCTCTGGTGGCCCTAAATGTTAAAAATTTCGAGCATATTCGCCATCTGGGACGGGGGATACGAGCGCTTTACCGCAAGGAACTACAGACCGCAACGGAAACTAAGCAGCAAAGTGAAGTGTACAAGACCTTCCGGGCCCGCACTGGACGGAGATACGAGGGATTGCGAGAGACGGAACTCCTGGGTCGTATGCACATGATTCGCTCTGTTTTTCGGGATGTCAACGATTGGGATCTCATGGAACTGCACCTCTCCCGGACACCGGTGAGGCGCTACCGAGAGGTTATTGCTGGATCCAGGCGCTACAGTCTCTACGGACCCTCTACGGCTCGCAGGGAGCCCATCATAACGGATGATGTCGATACCACAAACTGGTTTAATTTTGGTGATTGTTACTAATTGTTATTTAATTTATTAAGAGAGGAAGAGTTATATCTGCACTGCAGTGTTTGACATAAAAACGTATTTTAATATGTTTGCAGTAAACAAATACATATAGTTTGAGAAAATGTTAAATTTTTAAATGTTTAAATCAAATTTGATCAATGTGATCCTTAAACAGGGAATTATACTGCAAATATTGCATGGCAAATTTTAATAGTTCCTGAAAAATTTAATTTTCTTACAAGATCATTGAAAAGCTTAGAGAAAGAGTAAATAATAGAACATTTTCTGGAGAAAATTTCCTCTATTATTATTCAGATTGCCTAAAATAAAGGAGTTGTGACAGTCTCTTACTTCCGATATAATTTTCAATGCTTTAAAATTTTGTTCACCTCTTATTTGAGATTAAGTTGCATATAAGAAGGTTGAAAAATTGCAATCTTTATTAATTTTTAAGTATTAATTTTTAATAATATTTATAAATATTTCGCACTACGCCATTTTTGGTATTCCATTTCTCTGCCATAAACTAAAATCACTCACTTTCCCTTTAACCCGACCCCATCATCGCAGCCGCCCCCGTCCCCGCTCGACGGGCTATTGATTCTGTCCAATCAGTCGACACGGCGCATTGATCACTTATCGCTCTCGGTTGTTGGCGTTCTTGTTGTTGTGGGCTGTTCGATAGCTCCGTTCCTGTTCGCGTCTGTTCACGTGTTTAAATTTATTGATTGTTCTCCTCACAAAACACGGCATACCCAAGCCAGCCTCTTTCCTCGTCCATCGTGGAGCAATCTCGCCGAGCGGACTGGGCTGAGTCCCCGGTGTCCTGCTGTGCAGCATGGGAGACGTACGTGTGGTCGGTTTAGTTATATTTCTCGACATCTTGTGTGTCCGTCGATCGGCTGGGTTGGTAATACATAGCTGACATCCGAGCGCAGAGCGCAGAGCCTAAACCTCGGCTAGATGCAACCGTAGACGCTGGATCGCTGCGGTGCCACACACTGCCAATGCAAATCGTCTTCAGCCTTTATTAACTTATGCGCATTCAGATAACCTTAATAACTCGTTCCGTTAACACTTTATTATGTTCAAGGCTCGTAAATCGTTCCATCACCCCGAACATGGTATCGAGAGTCGGGAGGGTCTGCTCTGGCCTGGCCTGTGAACCCTCACAAGTTCCCAAGTTTTCAAGACGACGGCTGGGCGATTATGATTTATCGCATTTTAATCAATTGAAAACGTTTAAACGATACGCATCGATGGAAAATTATGAATGTGTGGCTGTCTTTAGGCTCCACAGTAGGCCACCAATAACAACGGCAACCAACCGGCGACGAGGCGAACCCAAGCCCGGCCAAGATCGTCAGCATGCGTTATCCGACGCGTAACTCGTTTGTATTTCACTCCCCAAGCCTCCACAGACTCTCGGGTTACCAGGGGTCTGGAGACGGAGATCCGAAAATTTACGCGCGCCACATTACCCACAGAACAGGAGCGGACTTAAAGACTCGAATATACCAGTTTATAACTTTAAAATTCTGTATAGGATTAACAAAACAATCAGTTATTCGGTTTTGCCTGAAGCTTTTCTGTAAATAAAACGTAGAAACACTTTCAACAGATTCTAAATTGAAGAAAAATAAGTAAATAAATAAAACCACACTATGTTACCTTTAAAGCAAGACTTAAGAGCTTCATAGGATCCCCTGTAGTGCCGATCCGTCCCTGTGCTGAGCCCGCGACATGCATACCTCGGTTCTGGGATGAATTATCGCGTGCTGTGTGAGTGGACCTGGCGAGTTTCGCAGTACGACTAAGAGTCGCGGCGACGACGGCACAGCGTCGATTATTATATGATTCGAAATTGATAAGCGAAATATTTTTATCATTTCTTAAATTAACATAAACCATAAGCGATTATCACACAATAAGCGTTTCGTTTCGTTTCTTCTCTTCGCATGTTCTTGTTGTTCGCTTTTTATAAGCTTTTATGGCCGCCTCTGACCGCGTTCGAGCATAAGTTATGGCAACGGCGTGTTCAGGCCAGGATTTGGACGCAGTAAAGTGTCAATGGTGTACTGCAAATTTATGGGGATATGCCTGAGGTCGAGTCAGCTGATTTTTTCAACTCGTTTACGTTTTATTTAAAATCTCTTAAAGCTAAAATGGTTTGAAGCGGCGCGATTGCTTGAGCAGCTCAATTTTCCGCTTGTCCTCCTCAAACTTCTTGCGCATCTCGACAATGTTTTGCATCTTGCTCTCTCGTATTTGGAAAGTGTAGAAGTTGGTCAGTTCCTTGGTCTTCTTGTCTTTGGCCATCCTATTTTCCAGTCTACCAACCACCGACTCTTTCTGCTCGAAGCCAGCATTGCGACCATCTTTGCCCACTGTGACCCATCCGTCGGCATCGGCCGCGCTTGTTTTGGCCGCCTCTGCAGCAGCTCGCTCCCTTTTGTCGTAGCCGGCCATGTACTTGCGGATTAGCGTTTTCGTCTTCTGTGCATCCAGAAGATAATTCTTCTCGTACTCCTCGTGCCACAGCTCCATGCCGGTCTTGATGATGCACTCACCGCTGCTGCTGTTGAACAGGTCGATGCTCTTCAAGGACAGCGCCTTGGCAATGCTGCTGCTCTTCTGAAAGACCACATAGGCCACCTTGAAACGAAAGGGCGGACGTGCAGCAGAGGTGGGTTCGTTGGTTCCTTCGTACCACTTAAGGGTCTCATCTTTTCCAGGCTTGGCGGCAAACTCCACAACCTCAATGGTTCCCAGCTGGCCAAAAACCGTTCTCAGGCTCTCCTCTGTCACGTAGGGCGGCACATTGAGCAGGAAAAGCGTGCGGCCTTTGGGTTTGTTGGGGTCCATCAGCCGGATAAAGTGCTCCCGCATGTAGACGCTGTGACAGTGTTTGGCATCAGGCGACGTGCGTAGGGGAACCACTGAAAAAGGCTCTGAATTAGTTACCACTTAGGGCAGGGATTTACGGGCTGGTTTACCTGTATAGCCCTCGAGTTCAACCATTATTCTTTATTTGTTTACAATTTGACACGTGCAGTTTTAATAGAGATGGCAAATTATTTAAATTTCATTATCGGTATCGGTAAAAACATCGATTAATCATTGTACAACCGATATAAACTTTTATAAAAAGGTTTAAAACATGGATAAAAACTTTCATATACACTGCGCTTCACTAGATTAGCGCCTCATTTGAAGTGAAATATTTTCAAAAGTGTTAAAGATAGAAAAGTACAATTGTTTTCCAATATAACTTGGTTAATTTTTTAAATTAAAACAAATAATATAATTCTGTTGGACTTTTTATAGGTTTTTATTAAATTTAAAACTAAAGAAACCGATTTATTCGTTTGCGTCATCAGATTAGCGCCTCCCAAAAATAATTTTAAATATCTTTCTTAATTTGCTTGGCCCAACAACCAATTTTTTCTTGCTGTTAAATTAAATAATTGTCTTTAATTTGATATACAATATGGGCAGATGGTCTATCTTAACTCCGCAGGAGAAATAAAAAATCATTGTATTCCATGAATGGTAACTTTTATTTATTTAATTATAGCACCTTTTTTATTTTTATTATTTACAATTGTAAATCTAAAATTCTCTTTTGAATTGGTGTTTTAAAATAAAAAAATTGTACATATTTTCTCAATTTTTTTTTTTAAACGCTTACAACTATGTAAAAAAAAGCGAAAAAATAATTAAGCATTTGCTAGGAAGGAGAAATGGAGCAGAATGCGGCATCTCCCGGCCAAAACCAAATGTTTTTCGTAAACTCTGCACGTATTTTAGTTTTCATCCGATTTTGTCTTGCACTATGTGTCCTACACACAGAGTCCCTTCTCGTATGTGAGTGCTTGTGTGTGCCCATGCCCGGTCCCGTCAAATGGTCCGAAAACAAAAACTGCACACCACAACTACATCCTGACCCACCGCTGCCACGTGCTCCTCCCATGCCCTCCACTGACCACAGCCTGCGTTTATTTAACGGCCGCATGATGAAAGGCGGAAGTTTGTCCAGGCACGTTTGGCTCCCGTCCTGTCCGTGGTCCTGTTCCATCCGAATAGATGCTAATTAATTGAAGGCAGAATTGCAATTGTTTTAAGTTTATTTATTTGTTTGAAAAGGGTTTAAAAAAATACTTACTTCCGCTTAGTATGTAATATGATTTGGAAACCCTTTTGAAACACCATTCAATTATTAAAAACAAATCCAGCATTGTATTAACCAAAAATGTAAACCGTTAATCAGAATCCTGCAAAACAGTGGCCTTAATTACAATGACAATTGACATTATTTTTGCAAATGAGTCGCACAGGCAACGCCATCAACGCATTTCACCCAACGGGGGAGCAAGGAGCTGGCTGATTGAATAATGCAATTTGAATGCGGTTTGATTTTGTAAAGCCAGTCTCAAGTGTAATTAAATGTGCAAATTCGAAGCTAAAATACATGACCTGCTAATTCGATAAACGATTTTACAGATGTGGCTTAAGTAGCTGTGGACAAGGACCTCTGGACCTATGGTCCTTAAGTTGGTTAATTTTCTTATCCTAAAGCCAAATATACCAATAATACCAACCAAAAGCAAATAAAGTTCTTGGTTTTCTTATTTAATATTTTTGAAAAGCATTTTTGGGAATTTATTTCAACAATATTCCGCACAAAAATATTTCTTAGCGATTTAGATATCGTATATATTTATTTTAGAAGAATTCCTTAAAAATCTGGTACAATTTTCTTATTTACAGGGAATTATATTACATTTATTTGAAAAATGTTTCACTTTAAGTACATATTTTGAAGAATACTTTTGACTAAATGATCAATTTATCACTAGTAGAAACTCCCGAGATATTAGATGAGTACGAAGGATATCTGTAAATATAAAATTAAAATTTATATTGGAAACTTTCAATATTATTTTAGCTACATACAAAATTTATTACACACTTTGTAGTTAATTTCTCGAGTTGCTTGGAACTTCACAAAAAAATATTAGCTAGAACGATTTACATAAAAAAAAGGACTGTTTTTACAAGTTAAGCCTCGGCATTAAGCAAAGCTCCATAAAAAACGAGAAAATCTTTAACTTTTTGTACGTGAACATCATTTTAAAATGCATTTCACACTTTTTTTAAGTATACAAATGTATAAGCCATTTTAAATTTAAAAGCGTGGCACGTGCTCCTTCCCATTTATTCATTGAGGGTCGAGAATTTGTTTCCCTAATGCGAAATCCTTGACTAATTAGTACATGTTGCGGCAACTGTGGGGCGTGACCCCACAACACCTAAGCCGCAGCCTGGTGCTCTAACAGGGAAAAAGGATACAAATTTTCTTTTCATACGAAGATAGGTTTATGTCTGGGCCTCAATGAAAATGTTACAAGCTGCGACTTCATTAAAAATATTCGCACAGCTTAGCAAATTATGAAAATGGTTTCCCTTTTGAGAAATTGTTTCAAAGAGATTTTATTTTTATAATATTTATCCAGGTTGATAGATTTTTAAACCAGTTCAAATCGCATTTAACAAGCAGAAATTTAACTTAGTCACCTGCCTCAGGTAGAGCTCTCGGTCGTCGTCCAATTGTGCGTGAAAACATTTCAAGCCATTTTCGTCGCACGCATGATTTATAGACATCAATTTGGAACCCCCAATTTGTGCTTCTGCCAATCAACCAATATATATTGGCCAGTTTCATTGAGGTTATTTCGTTGTTGGAAATATGTAGGTGAAAACTCTAATTCCGCGGTGACCATGGAAAGGCGTCACGTGCAAGCAATTTATACAGCGAAAGCGGTGACTGGCTATATCCTAAAAGTGGAAAATAATAAGAAACATTGTATTGAGGTTGTTAAAATGCACATCTGTTTGATTTCTGTATAATTCCACGTTACGCATCGCAAAGGATAACCACAATACCCACAGCAAAATGTGTTTTCAACCCATCTGCAAAATCAGATTGTTGTTCATTAGTTTTGGGTTTTGACCAAAAATATGAGGCAAACGTGACACATAAACAGCCACCGAGAGAATGACTCTGGTGCACAACAATGTAACTCGTATGGTAATCTACGATTAATCTGGCAAACACCTTTCTCTATTATTATTTCTATTAATTATGTCTTTATGGAAACGAAGTACACAGCTCAATTACAACAAGAAGCTTAGGCATACAAAAAACAGAAAAGAAGTTAGATGTGTCACAACTTGTATGCCCTTATTTATTTAATTTGTTTATTAAGGATTGTAAGGTGCTTCAGATTCAAAGATAATGTTCTAAAATTTCAGAATATATGTATTTATAGATAGTTCATCCAGAAAGTTAAATTTGATTCTCTGGTAATGCTGATTAAAAGCTTAAATATATGTTTATGGATTCAGACATGGCTCCTTTTTTAATAAAAACTATAATACCCACGAAATAGAGTATAAAGTCAATGGAAAACTTTTCGCCTGGTCATTAGTATACCGTTGACATGCCACGCCCACTCTGATGGCGTTGCGCCGATAAGCAATCTTGTCGACAATTGACCCTGCCGCCGGACTTCTAGACGGACTCTTGTGAAAGTTGACCACAAAAGGCTCTTAAACTTTGCTCATTAATTATGAAAGGCAAAAGGAAAATAAATTGCGCTCAAAGAAAATTCGTCAAGGAGCTTGTGGTATATCGGTCGCCTTGTTGAGTTAAATTGGTTAATTCTTATTTACCAATTTATTAACCCCGGTCTTTGTAAGTGAGATGCCATTAGCGATAAACAGGGTCAATTTTGGGGTCTGGAATAACCCATAATATATATAAATTAATGAAGGAAAATTGGGAAACATTATTGGTACATTATTAAGTTTATATGTAAATAGACTACATCTTATACCTTAGGAACCATTTAGAGTGTCCAAACATTAAGCTGTATCACGAGTTTAGCGGAAGGTGTCCCTGTAATTTATCACTGATAACTCGCTGGAGGAAACGGAAGCCCCAATGTCAAAAAAACCAATTTAAAGTAAATTAGCACAGCTCCAACTGCTTGTGATTTGTTCAGGGTAAGCCACCACCACAAAATCTTGGGGGAAAACGGAGGGTTCTTGGAGTGGTTAGCAGGGCAGAGCAGGGCAAAGCAGGTGCGTATCCTTTAGGCCAAGCAAACGTGGCATCGGGCTCGACTTGGCCGAAACTTTGCACACACACACACACATGCCAGGGTCTCTGGGGCTGCGGTCGCCTTTCATTCCCTATCAGATCACGTACAACGTACGACTTAACAGGGGAAAGGGAGTCGAAGTCCATGCCCGCTCTATATCCAGGCAGGAAAAAAAACAAAAGTCCTGAGGCTGGGCGAAAATAGTGCAGACGGTGCGGTGCGCCTTGGAATTTATTGCACGTGGTAAGTTGCTTGGATGGATTTAACTGCAGATTAGACGCCCTGATAGACACAAAATGCTTTTGCCTCCAAACTCAGCTTAAGTTTAGACATGGGCGAAAAATTTATTACACGTTAACCGAAGGACGAAAGGCTTGCAAGGCCTGCGTTTTATTTGACTGAAGACAATGAAACCTGGTCCGTAATTTGTTGCTGGCAAATGTCTGGCAGCGGTTTCAGTTAGCAAGTTTTGAGTGATGGAAGAAGAGAAAGAATTTGAAGAATTAATATATTGAATTTCATATTTAATGAGAGAGTTTTGTATATAATTTTATTAAAAATACCTGCTTGCAATAAATCTGTATAAAAAATAAATATGCTCTTATTTTCTTAGTTAAAGCTTAACTGACACTAACATTTGAAAGGTTTCCCTTGAGTCATCCATCGCCAACAGAGTGCAGAAATGCACAATTCAAACACCAAACTAAAACAATTCTCTAAACTCAACTGGGAATTGGCTCGCCCAAAAATGAAACAAACACGAAGGTCCAACAAGAAGCGCCATCGCCTGAAAAGCCCCAAGGATTTGGAAGCACAATGTGTAAAGAAATCTTTTAAACAATTTTGTCCCATGCTTGATTTCTTCTTCTTTAGCTTGAGGGCAAGGGCGGTTACTTAAATTTTCTTATGGTTTAACTTTTGTGATATTTCAAGCCAGATTAACCGTGCTTACTGTGCTGGTCCTAGACGTGGACGCCACGCTCACTGATGTGACATTGTTCAGCCATAATCTACTTTCAAGTAGCCACAAGCAACACCCATGTCCATGTAATCTGTACTGCTGCGTCCTCGTCCTCTTCCTCTTCCAGAATAAACTGTAATTTTATGCAAACGAAAATTCAGCATAGTAGCTCCTATCTAGATTATTTAGACGCCACTCTGCTTCACATTTTTATATCCTTGTGCAGAGTATGACAATTTTTGAAGACATTTTAAGCAGACCATTCACAAACTTAATGTATTTATTTATAAATAATATACATATTAATCTGATTCATCTGTTTCTATGGATTCTATAGAATAGAATAAATAAGTTATAGTTGAGAGATCTCTACTTTGAAATAAACTTTATAAATACTCCAAACAAAATCAATACGTAAATTAGTTTTAACAAAAGTCAACTCTAAGTTAATTCTAAGCCATCTCAGCTTGATCCCTTCTCCAAGATTAGAAGCTTGAGAATCTGGCCAAGATGCCACAGAAGATAGAGTACTGACTGGTTTCGTTTACTCGGAGCAGACACGGAATGCACATGCGGCATTTATTCAACTGCAAGGTGTTAATTAAATTTGGTTTTAAATGCAACTTGGCGCAGCCTCGCCGTGCTGTTGCCTGCTGCGGATTCCGGCTTGAGTTTGAGGTTTTCCCTTCGTATTCACTGAAAAATCCGCAACTAATTAGGACGCACGGTTAAAGCGGCAACGAGAAGGAATCTGCACATGGATGTGGATGCCCTGCAAAAAGATGGGCACCCAGTTCAGGATGAGAAGCTTTAAAGGTGGAATTGGTCAACGCAAATATATATTTCTTGTACATAAAAGCATAAGATGCTTTGCTCTTATATTTAATACTGTTAAGACAACTGACAATTACTTTCACTCAGTCGCTAAATAATTCAGCCGCAATTTAGAGGCTTGACAAGCCAACTGACAAATGGTTTTCACCTATTTTCCGGGGAAACTGTGTGCTAGTGTGAGTTTGTCGCCCACATAGATACGAAATCTGCGAAAACTATTGATTGGCATTTGAATAATAGATGCAGATTGTGCATTACTGAACAGTCAGTCACAAGGCGACGGGGGCCAAGATACTTATAAATGTTTCATAGACATGCCGGGTGCTATGTGTTCACCTTAGTTAGCTTACTTGGCGTCGGAGCTCTTTGTTTGTTTATCTCAAAGATACTTGAGGACGCAGTGGAAACGGCGGGGACGTTCGCAGGCCAAACGAGGCGGAATGACCGCCCGCCCGCCCCAAGGGCTAAGCTAACCATTCGAAAAATTCACTCAAGCGCAAACCTTCGATGGGCCCGAATGCCGAACATTTTCCTCCCCGGTCTCGCTTAAAATTTACATTTAATGAGGTTTAAGTTCGACCAAGGTGCGAACACAATCTGCATTTGAGGAGCCACTTCAGATGGCGGATAGGGATTTTAATGGTCGCAAATTGAAACCAAATGCAAATGGTTTGCATGGCAAGAAAGGGATTTGATATATTTAAATCTTTATTTAAATCTTTTCCTATATTTTAACTTTCAAACCTACTGTAGCTCCTCAAAATAAACAAATAATAATGATCTTTAAATCATTTTTAAATGCAAGCCACCTTTTCTGACATAAATGTCACTGACTGAGCCCGCCTTCAAGTGCAAGCTTAGACTCTGTAATCAGTAGAAGCCAAACTAACCCAAAAACTACATCAAGGAAAATCTCGACCGCATTTGAGCATTTTCTCTAATTAAACTGGCACGAAAGCCGCAACAGAACAGACAGAACTACGCTATCCTAACGCGACACCTGTCAAAGTTTTCCTTTTTTATTTTTTGTTTTGGTCTGAAGAATGAATGAAAATTCGTGTGCTTGGCAGTCCGCCTGCCTGCCTGCCTGTTGATTGGTTTTTGGGGTTCCCCGCCAACTTTTTCGTCCAACTGTCACTGGCAGAGTCATTCACTTAAAGAGTCTTTCTTGTTTTTAATTAGCACTTACCTGGGTCTGGAAATTAAAGATCCAAATGCTTTCCCGACGATTCCAGCACCGCCTCCAGGGGAAGAACACCTCCGCCGGGTACAGGCAGCCGTCCGAGCAGGTGCAGTGAAGGAGCAGCAGCAGCAGCAGCAGCAGCAGCACTTCGTTCCCTGTCCGCCGTAAGCGGAGCACTTCGATTGCCACCCAGCCAGTGGCTATAGGTGTGATCCGGCTCCGTGCCCCAGTACTTGTGAAACGAGACAGGCAGCTCCAGCAGCAACAACTCCCTAGCATAGTCCTGCGGCCGCGCCTGATGCATACCCGCAGCGGGCACTGCCGGAACTCCTAGCACCTGCAGGCAGTAGCCCAGGATCATGTCATCGGGAGCACTGGGGCTGGGGCAACTGCAGCGGTCCAGGATGAGCCGCACCAAAGGCAGGCTGAGCAGGATGCCGGCACCCCCCGTGTGATAGTTAAAGCCATCTGGCGCATGCAGGCGATAGCCATAGCGTTGGCCCACATAGACGAGCTCCGAATGATTGTGGCAGCTCAGTAGGGCGCTGACGCGGGGCACACTGGTAATTGAATTGCAAACGGAAACGGAAATGGTCAGTGAATCAAATATTTTTAATTGAATGTGCCATCAACCGATTAAGCCGTAAAATAAAATGAATTAATGTATAAAAGCCTGCTCAAGATGGGTCCAGATTTTGCCATTTCAATTTGGATGAAATTAATTCTTGGTTTACAGGAAAATATATTATTTTTTCTACTCTAAGCTTGATTTCTTCAAGCCTTTAGAGCTCTGAATTACTCACCTCAGTAAGGTATCATCGTCGACCAGCATCAGCCATCGTATGTCCGGTTGTTCGCCGATATCCTTGAGGGATAATTGTAAAATAGCCATTGTTTTGGCACAATGTCCAGTCTGTACGTTCGGTATCCCCGTGCTGATTGTCGGTATGCCGTCGTCTGTTGTGGTTTTCGGGTAACAGAGAACGGGGGAAATCGCAGAGTCAAATCAATGAATATTCAACTACTCGTCGAAGGGCAGAGCTTGTGAGCTCGGGAGTGATTATGTGGAGAAGGAGGAGCAAGCAGACACAGGTAGTGCATTCTTGGTGTGAGTTTTGTTTGGCTATCATTCAGCCTCAGCCTCATCGTGTTTTTGTTAATTCGCTGAGCACACACACAGAGCCTTGTGTACATATGTAAAGGTTTATTTTACCCCTGACTCTGTGGCACTCCCTGAACCTCCACCCGAACCTCCTTCTTCCTCGGTTTAATTGCCCGCTCATTGTCGTCGAGGTGCTCACCTGCCACATCGCTGTAGTATCTCCGGTAGCGGGTGTCTGCTGCCCAGGTGCGTTCAATGATTGGAATGCGTTCCTTATGGAATTTTGCACAGGTTTTGATTGCAAAATAGATGTGAGATCCCGTTGTGTGAACCTGTGTGGGGCAGGAACAGGCAGATATGGAGACGGAGAGAGATATCAAGTCGAAGTCATTGGGGAATTTATGGCTATTGAGGTTTCGTATACTAATTGCTCGGGTGCTTCTCCTTCGGTATTGATACCCAAAATGGTTATGGAGCTCGTTAGCATAGATTGACTTTAAATTAAAGGAAACTTTCTCGAATTTGTTTAAAAATCTTTTGGAAAATTGATATTGATATTGATAGTTATTAATAAAAATAAATATACCAAAAATATACAAAATATTTCGGTAAATTCTGATAAATCTTTGTGTTTTTAAGAAACTAAAAAGCCTTTCTAGGTGAAGTTTTCTTACAAAGAACATCGGGCATTTCTAGCAGCAACCTTATGGAAATTTTCATCTTAATCAAGAACCCGTTAAGGTGATATATGGCATGCAAAATGTTTCCACTACAAGAGAGGCAAATATAAACTTACACAGTGCTGCTTCCCGTCCCCTAAAGTCGTTGATGCTGACATGGAAGCATATGACTCCTTTGGCTTTGCATACATCGCACAAGACGGTGCTCCTCTCGTCGGACTCTTCGGGGATTGTGCAGGCATGGCCATGGGACAAATGTAGGCGGCATTTTTCAGAATGATTTTCCTCGACAACGCTGCTTCGCAATGCTCTGAATCGTCCTCGTCGGGTCGTAGATTGTCGAATATAAAGCGGGCCAGCTCATGAGAGGCGTCGATGGAGAAGTCGCTGGGACGGCTGTTGTTTTGGGTATTAAGAGCAACAAGTTCTGTTAGCCTGGAAAGGAAGGAGTCACCATCAGTTATGAAAGCTAAATTAAGGAAAGGAAGAAAAGGAAAATTTAAGAGTCAGATTCAAATTAAAATACAAAAATATTAAATGGGATTTTATGTTGATTTGTTAAAGTGTTCTTTTGTAAAAAATATATTATATAAATTACTTATTTTTCTTATATTGCTAGTAATGATTACCTTCTGAATAGAGAGCCTGAGAAGACAAGCCCTGCGCTGAGCATGGGATACGGAAACCATTGCGGATCCTTGTAGTGCCAGAAGTGGTGTATAATGGTGGCCTCCGAATCGTACAGGGCGTGGCCATAATAAGCCAGCTAAAGAAACTCGTTGGTTCAGAACATAAGTCACATCCAACCCAACTGAAGTCTTCAACTCACCTCACCAGGGTCCTGGGTACGCAGATGCTGAAGCAGATCGCGCAATGAGGCCACTTGCGTGTTGTGCTGACACCAAATGATCCATTCAGTGCGTTCACTCAGAAGCTGGCTTTCACTTCGCAAATGAGGCAGTGCGTCCAGCAGAGTCCAGTAATTGAAAAGCTCATGCATTACGTGGACCTTGACCACATATTCCCCGAGAACAGGGTCTCCTGTCAGATTAAGCTGACGATGCTGTTCCCTGACCCTGCCCGCCAAAATGAAGCACTCCTCCTGAGCCTGGCGTGGATAGGGCGGACATGAGATTACCAAAAGCACCTCCGGATCGGATTTGGCATAGATTGAGCTTAAGAAACAAAAAAGCCACAGCAGGCCACGATATAGACTAACGTGCATTTTGAAATTATTAAATTAAATCCTTTTAAATATCCCGAATTTCAAATAAATTGTAAAATCTACAATTAATTCTCTTCGGCAATCCGAACACGACCGTTCTAATGAGCGTGCGAAAACGTACTGATGCAGCAGTGATTTAATTTTTGGCGCAAACCCGAAAAGGGGGCCTTATAAGGGGAATGCATTGCTAGACCAAGGCGCAGGCGCCTGTTTTGAACAGAATTTGTGAATGAAACTGCTGCCAGGCACATGCAACAGGTGTCAACCTGTGGGAACTTCTGATTAATCAGGCTACAACATTTTCTTTGTAAAAGAACAGCATCAAAATATAAAATACAAAAATTTTAATGTTTATATTTATGATTTAAAAGGAACAAAACAAATGGAAAGAATGTTTCAACCTTTGTCCTTGTTACTGCCACTATTAACCTTACAATTTTATGTCAAATTTGAATTAGCCCCGCAAATAGTGTTGCAAAGTTATAAAATTACTGTTAAGCTAGGAATTTCTAAATTTCTAAAGTTAAATCTTTTACAACATTACTATTTATCCACGACTATAGTTATAAACCATTAAAACTACAAGACGTTTATGTATAAAAAATTATTATAGAACATAATGAATGATTAATTGTTATCTTTTCTATTTTAATATCTTTTTAACATCCTGATATATTCAACGAATCTAAATTAAACCTAATATCAATAAATAAAACTTCATTAAGACCATAAGAACAGCTGATTTTACTTAGAAAAATATTTCTACGTCACCTTATTTTGAAGATCATAATAAAAGACAAAACCTTTGTCAATACTTCTTAAAGACTTGCAAGGTACGTATTATTTAGAGTTTAATTGTAAAGCTTTATTTATGACAGCTTAAAGAAATACCATTAATGTGTTAAAGAATATCATCATCATCTTTTTGTTATTATTATAAGATAAACATAAACATGAACAGAACTTATATATGTTAACTCAAAGGCATGCTTAGAAAACATACAAGTGTAGTTTATTGCAGAAACAAACCTAGAAATACATATGATTATTAAATAAAGAACTTAATTTAAATAATCGCATTAGCTGAAATATAAATGTTAATTTCAAATATATTTTTGTGTATACATAAAAGAAAGGTAGGGGGAATACTATTAGTGCATTGGCGATGCCAATCTTGTTGTTGTCTGCATGCTATTGCTCCGATTATTTGATTTCAGCCTCAGCTCGTTGACGTGCTTGAAGAGTTGATCCTGCTTGGAAAGCAACTCCCGGGTACGCTGGCAGCCATGCTGGGGTACACACAGACCCGGATTCCAGCGACAGTAGAGGCCTTTCCACAGGCGCAGGGCCCGCACACTGGCGATGGGGCGCAGCACTAGCTCCGCACCCTGCGTAAACGAGGGAAATAGAGGATTCAAATACTGATCCAGCGAAGAGTTGATGTGTGTCCACAACGATGTGGTCTTGTGCTTTAAATCTGCAAAAATAACAATTTTAGAAATGCATTGCAATTGAATTGCATTGAAGAACGTACCTTCGGTGACCCGCTCGGCCTCGGTGTTGCAAAGGAATGTACCAAATCGGCAGGAGTACAGGTGATCCACAATGGTTATGAGGAAGTGCTCATTGAACTCGAATGCGTTGTTGAACTGCTGACTGACCTGCCAGACGCTGTCGATGAATTGCAGGAACACCGGCGATCGGTCGGCATCCGAGTGTTTATTGTCGCCATGGCCGACACGTTGCTGGAACTTGTGTCCGAAAGAAAGCCACTCCTTCTCGATGAGCACCTCAAAGCCACGGACTGTGCGATAGTGGGGATCCAGCAGCAGCATGGACAGGGCCGTCAGCTGGGCGGTGCGATCCCAGCCATCAGAGCAGTGGACCACAACGGACGTGCTCATAGTCTCCACCTTGTCCACGATTCTAACGGCCCCAGCCAAGATGCACCTGATGTGCTTCAGCCACAGAGTATTATCGATGGCCGTCTGCCACTTGGAGTCGTCGGTTGTGGGGAAGCAGGCCTCCTTAACCTTCCGTAGGCTCTCTCGCATCACGTGAATGTTATGGATGTCCAGAAAATTGATTTCAACGTTCTTGTACGCGTCCTCCGACTCATAGCCGCCGCCCTTTGCCTTGTTGGCAATGGCATTGGCACTGGGACGCGCATCCATGATTGTCAGTTTATCCGATTGGGCGTTGGCCTCCATGATATAGCTGAGATAGGTCTCATCGTCGGCATTGCGCTTGCCGCTTACTCCCACCAAGGGCTGGGAGCAACGCGTTATAGTGGCTTGCGTTCGGGGATTCATCCAGGACAGGACCGGCAGACGACAACGGGAACGGAACTGCGCTACGCGACGCAGAAAGTCATCGGATGCAGCTTTGGGCACAGCCCAAACGGCCGGATAACTGTCGCAAATGCTGTAGGACTCGTTGAGCTTGGTGGCTCGCCACATGTCGTTCGGAACGCCCAGGCGTCGTAGTTCTGCCAGCGGCTCGTAGACGGCCCAACCGTCCCAGTCACTGCTGCCGCCATTCACCGCACTGCCCGCCGCCGCCGCCGCTGCATGGGCAAAGGCGAAGAGGCGACCGCTGTACGACAGCGGAAACGCGTTCGTCTGCAACTTCTCGAACACCGTCCGGCGAGAGTGGTTTTGCTGCTTGTGGGCGAATCGCAGGTTGCGCATATCCTTGCAGAAGATCTCGATGCCGTAGGAGTTTTCTCCTCGCGACGTGGCACCACCGATCTTCTCTACCCGCGCGATTACGCCCAGGGGCACGTCCACGACCACTGGAGGCTCCTGGTCACGCAGCGGCAGCGAGCGGAAGTACAGGCGGTAGTTGGTGATCGTTAAGGCACCGAAGACAGGGCCGCGATAGGGACACACGTAGGTAACGTCGTTCTTCTGGTCCTGGTCCTCCTCCCCGTCCAGATAGGCGAAGGGCGTGTCCCTAAGAGCCCCATTCTGTCCGTGCTTCGAGCCGAGCGAACTGGACTTGGAACTGCTGTCCAGTGAATTGTTGCTGGCCGTTTTGGAGACCAGCTTGTCGGCCAAGCTCGCGGAGGACTCCATTGTTTGATTTAAAAAAAGAATGTTGTGTGTGTGTGGGAGTAAGTTCTGTTTTTGTCTTTCGTACAAAGTAAATGCAATTCACAAAAATATATGCAATGTCGCTGCCAACTCGTACCAACTCGCGCAACTTGTACCTAAAGGTTTAGGTACACTTTTTCAGATTTTACAAAAATCTTTGTTTAACGAACTGAATTTAAATAATTATTACATTATTATTACCTTTACTAATTATTTTTATTATTATTACTTTTATTAAGCCAGTTCAAATTTTTTATACTCTCTGTACTCAACTTCAGAACTTATTTGCCTTATTTTAAATTAATTTTTCACGTTCACAAATCAGAGTAAAATGTTGTTTGATTAAATTGATTAATTTATTAAATAAATAGTTTAGACTTTATTAATTTTGGCTTCATTTAACTAACATAAAATGTTTTTATTTAACTAAATGCAATTTGTACGTTTACTTTCACACGAGTTGGCAGCTCTATGGGCCATCAGCTGATTGCGCCATTCGTCACATGTTTACACGGCGCCTTTTATTATTATTATTTAACATTTTAGTAAATAAACCAAAGAGTGCAAAATGTATTTGAATTACGCACCCCGAGCTCAATGGAAGTTCCTGCAATATCTCATGCAAATACGACAGCTGCAGTTGCTGAGGAGGCAAGTGAACATTGGTGCCAAGCCGCCTCTGCTGCCGGTAGCGTCGTTCCTACCGGCAAATGGTCTTCACCTGGCTCCGGCAAAAAGCTTCAGCGGAACATCTACCATAAACAAGGACGCCCTACTCTTACGTCTAGAGGAGACTAAATCCGGAGATGAACTTCTGGAATTACTAATGGAAAATACTACAAAAGAAGGAATAGACAGCTCCTTTCTAGTGGAGAGCATCTCTGTGCTTTGGCAGCACTACCAAGGCTTGGATCAGCCAGAAAGGGATGCACTCACGCTGCGTGTGCTAAGGGAAGTCCTGCCCTACCTCAGTACCCACCACATACAACAGATGGACACCAACGACCTGAGTCGCTGCTATCTCCATTTACGTAAAATGCGCATAGCAAACTGCGAGCCCGCCGTCGAGGCGGTTTTAATGCGAGCTCTCCGTCTGATTGACACTGTAGTAGAGGAGGAGCAGCAGCTGATTCCTCTGACCGCCTTATCCCGCCTGTCCGTGGGTATAAACTTGGAACGCGACTTCTTTACGCCCCTTGTGTGCCGTAACTTTGTGCCGCAGCTGGAAGAGCACATCAACCAATGCAGCACCGAGGAGCAGGTGCGCCTCCTATCCACCTGCCTCTTCCAGCTGCACATGCTCATTGACGAGCAGCTTCTTCAAGACTTTAAGCATAAAGTTACCAAAATGCTGCACAACGGCGAGCTTAGCAGTGAAACCCCCAAAGCGTTGCTCAAGGTGCTCCACATGCTAAATATTCCAGTATGGTCACAGGATCACACACCGTTAATAAGAGAGATCATGCTGGCCCTCAGCCCGTGCATTCCTCATTTGGAGTCCGGGGATTTAAAGAGCGTGTGCCGTGCCTTTCTGCACCACCAAGAACCTGCCAATTTAACGCAGTCCCTGAAGGAGGCCACAGAAAAGTTACTGCAAGAGGAAAGATCGGCGGATGCCTTGTCTTGTGCCGTCCACTTCGCCACGCCCCTGCAAAGGGACGAGTATATGGACACTTTTCGCGAACTTGTCAACTGCGAAGAGGCCTGGCTTCTGCCGAGTGCCAGCGGACACTTTTTCAGAGTGCTGCGCGCCCTGAAGATCTCCGACCTGCGATTGTGCAACACCTACTGGTCGGGTGTTGTGCGAGAACTGGACTCCTGCCCGGAAGAACAAACCCATCTGCGCTTCCTGAGGCACTGCCAGCGGTATATGAACTTTAACAACAACCTGGGAGGAACCTACCGGCACTTTACCGTCGAGCGCAAGTTGAGTCGCATGTGCATGAGCGCCATCGAGGGGGACATTGCTGGCAGACTGCCAACTAAATTCGCGCGCATGGCGGCATTTGTGTTGGCCTACGGACAGACACCGTTTGCGTGGAAAAAGTTCCCCAACGTTTTGCTGAGCAAGATGCTGTCGATGGCTCCCCAGCTGGACATTCAGGATTGCTTTCTCCTTAGCCGCGGCATGCAAATCGCCAGCGAATTGAGATTTCGCCAGCATTTACCCCCATTGGCTGGCATGCAGCTGTCCACCATGGATAGCATTCTTATTGGCTGTGCGGAGAGGCATCTAGCTGGCAACGATGATAATCCCTTGAGTCCTAGTGACCTCAGCATGATTGTGCGAACACTCAGTCATCGGAAAAGTAAGTTTTTTGACTAAATAAACCAAATAACATGTCTCATTTCTGCTTCACAGCTTTGAAAAACACCTTGGTTTACAATCAAGCTCTGGTGCTCTATAAATCTCTACATTGCAAGGATCTGAACTCCCGAGTAGTTCGGGATATGGCGTATAATTTTAACGCTTCGCACTTTTTTGTGCCCGAGTTGCTGGAGTCAATGTTTGGCTATATTTCCGAACAGCATGACTATGTCACCGGAGACACCGTGGAGAAGGTCTTAACTTGTGCCTATAACCTGGGCTATACGCCTGCCTCTCCCCATGTCTTGCACGATGTGGCTGAAGTGTTACTCAGGTGAGTAATAATTGCTTAAAATTTTAAAAAATTAATATAAAGGAACCCCACTTGCAGAGACTTTGACCAAATGAGCGGACTATCGCTCGTCCAAGCCTGCCTCGCTCTGTGCTTCTACAAATCGATACCGGAGAAGCTGATCAATAAAGTATTCTGCGTAAAGTTCATTCAGCGGATTGAAGATGAAATACAAGTCTGCTACTCCAAGGCCACCTATCCGGAAAGGGTGCTCAATCTGGTAATGCAGTTGAATCGCACAGTCTGCCTGGATTTGCCCGAGGCAAATGTGCCTTGGTTTCAGCAAAATTATATAGAAGCTCAGATGAGCAAAAGTAAGTATGGTCACAAAGTGAGATACTGAATTTTAGTACAGTGTCAAAAATGTATCCATTTATCACATTTAATATATAAGTTTATAAGAACTTAAGAAGTTTCCCTCCCTGTGACTTATATTTTTAATTTTTTCAGAGTCCATCCGGCCCAGTACCTTCACTACCGATGTCAAACAGCTTCTGCATAACCTCCTAAAGAATGAGAATCATTTTCGCTGCAATCACACAACGCCGTACGGCTATCACATAGATTTTGTGATACACTTTGATCGGGACAGGAAGCCAATTCCAGCTCCTCCTGCGGAGGTTACCATGTTAGATCGCATAACAAAGTAAGCTAAAGCATTACTTTTAATAATTTCATAGCTTTAAATACTTTTTTCGTATGTTTATTAGGGTGGCCATTCTTTTGCTCAAGTTGGATTCATTTTGTGAGAACGATTTGACCGCGTTGAGAGGACCCGAGTCTATGAAAATGAAGCATTTGGAAATGATGGGCTATAAAGTGTTGCAGATAAACGAGCATGACTGGAACTCCAAGTATATGGCGACACAGGGAGCCAAGGAAAAGTTCCTCAAATGCTTGCTACAGATTTCCCAATAATCGTTGTTAATTAGTTCCTACTTTAGGTTTACAAGTAACTTTAAAGCCTAGGACTATAAATTTATATGATTTTATGTTATGTTAACATTGTGTTAATAGATAAGCAAGAAATCGTCTTAATTTGTTTGTTATATTTCAAAATAATCATTAATGTGTAGTATCAAAAGTTTATTAACGTCGTATACAAATTATAGAAGATTTTACATTATTCCAAGCATGGTCTTGATTGTACTTAAATATCCACTAAAGTCCTCAGCTAAACCTGAGATTTTATTGATCCAATTGAACACACCAGTTGTATGCATTGTTGAACATCAGCTGCCACGGACTCTCCGTTTCTGATAGCGACACTTCAAAGTTATGTGGCACATAGGGCCATTGGTACATGGCACTACAGCGTTCCGGATGTGGCATCAAGGCCAAATGACGACCATCCTGCGAGCAGAGACCCGCAATTCCCAGAGGACTTCCATTGGGATTCAGAGGATAACGTTCTGTGGGCTCTCCATCATCATCTACATACTGGAGAGTCACCAGCTCCTCTGCCTGCAGTTGACTTATGAGCTTATCATCCCTGAAGGCAAATCTACCTTCACCGTGTGCGACCCAGCACCCAAGAATCAGATCCTTCATACTTTGCAGCATGATGGATCGATTAGCTGGTATCTTCACCGTAGACCAGCGGCATTCAAAGCGCTGCGAACGGTTGTGGAGTAGAGCCACATCGGGATCTGAGCCCACTGTGCTGTTCGGAGCTCCCACGAAACCAATAAGCGACATCAGCTGGCAACCATTGCAGATGCCCAGCGAGAAGACATCCTGGCGGCGCTTGAAAGCCTCGAATTGCGGCTTCAGGCGAGAACTATGAAGAATATTGGCTGCCCAGCCCTTGGCGGATCCCAAGGTGTCGGCGTAGCTGAATCCGCCCGGAAAGATGACGCCTCGGTACTGGGATAGAGTGGTGGAACCTGCAACAGTAAAGTTTTGTTGATTAATTTTATAGAAATCCTCTTTCTAAATCGCATTTAAACCATTTATAGCACTCACCCTTTAAAAGATCTGACATGGTGACATCGTGGACTTCAAAGTTGGCTCGCAGCAGGCAGGACATCATCTCGCGCTCACTGTTGACGCCCTCCTCTCGCAGAACGGCCACACGAATCGTATTGGAGGAGCGCTTAAGAAGGAGCTCAGCCTGCAGGTTGGTGGGGCCCTTGTACTGGGGAGCCTTGCGGAACTCCAGGCTGTCGTACTCCGCCTGTGCGCATTCAGGGTTTGCCTGCAGTTTCTCTAGCTCGTAGCTGGTGCGCTCCCATTGTTGGTAGAGCAGGCGAAGGGGCTGATCCAGCAGCTTAGATGAATCCTTTTTAATTACCACGCGGGAGCCGTCAAGACCGAATCCCTTGGTCACGCCCAGATAGTAGTTGGGCACTCCTGCGTCTTTGTAGACAGAGCGAATGCGATCCAGATCTTTGTTCTGCACCTCTACCACCCAGCCACACTCCTCTGCGAAAAGAAGGGCCACCTCAGGGCGATTGAGTTCCACGGCAGCTCCATCGTAGTTCTTCAACTTGGCCAAAGGTTCCGATAAGTCCACGTCGAGGCCACTCAGACCACCAATGGCCATCTCTACGAGGCACACGAGCAATCCTCCATCGCTGATATCATGTCCGGCCAGCAGAAAGCCCTTTTCCAGCAGCGTTTGGGTAGTCACAAAAGCCTTGGCCAGAATATCGCTCTTCGCCAGACTGGGACACTCGTTGCCCTGCTGGGCATAGGCCTGTGCCAAGGCAGAGCCGCCCAATCTGCATTTCTCCTCCAGATTTATCCAGAGCAAAGAGGTTTCGGAGCCTGAGCTGGGACCCCTTAGATCAGGAGTAACTTTTACCTTCACATCCGGACAGGGAGCATACGTGGAAATGACCAGGGTGCCCGGCGACTTGATTGTCTCGCCACCCACCTTGGCAGCCATGGACAGAGAGTCCTTGCCACCGTCTATGGCGATGTGCAGCTCCTCTAGGATCTGACAGAGTTCCTTGCAAGCATCGAACATCTTGGCTCCTTCACCCGGAAGCTTCGCAGCCCACATCCAGTTGCCCGAGCACTTGACATCCGCCAGTTCGCTGATTTTCACAAAAACCAGGTTACTGAGTGCTTCGGCCACACACATCCTGGCCATGGCAGCGGGATCGAGAAGACCCTTCAGCGGCTGGGTGCCAATGGAGGAGGCGATACCGGCGTTGCTAAAGTGCGATACGGTAGTAAGGGCAAAATCAGCCAGAGGGGCCTGAAGCGGACCCACACACTGTTGCTGTGCGATCAGTCCGCCTACGCAGCGATCCACTTTGTTGGTGAGGAAGCGCTTGCTGCCCACGGCCACCAGACTGAGGACCCTTTTGAGGGCATCATCCAAGCCCAAGTTGCTGGGCAGAACTAAGCTCTTCAAGGATGTCGCCTCGCGGCTAAGCTCGTATTTTCGTTTTGGCATATCGCCCAACACGTACTTTAGTTCCAAGTCGAAAGGAGCTGGCTTCGTAGTGCTCGCAGCGCTGGACAAAGCCTTCTCCACATCCTTGGGGGCTGCTTGCTCCAACAAGGTAACACGTCCATTACCCGTCACCACGCCCACAAAGCTGATGGGGCATCGTTCGCGCTGGCAAATCCTCTCCAGTAAATCTCGATCTTCGGCCTTGCAGAGAATGGCATTGTTTTCTTGATACTCGGCGCCCCACAGCTCCAGGGCCGTTATGGTTGGATCGCCCAATTGGAACTCCTTGGAGAAGATCACAGCTCCAGCAAAGCCTGGCTCCACCAGTTCCTTCAGCACGTTGCCATTGCCGCCAGCTCCCTGGTCGTGTATGGCCAGAATAGGATTTTGATCGCCCAATTCCAGACAGGAGCGCACCACACGGTTCACTTTGTTTTCCATCTCAGCATCACCTCGCTGCACGGCATTGAAGTCTAGCTCAGCGTCTCCAGATCCCTGAACCTCCACCGAACTCGCAGCGCCACCTCCCACGCCGATTCTGTAAACGGGGCCGCCGATCTTGGCCAGCAACTGACCGCGAACTGGATCGAGTTTTTCACGCATAGCCGCGGGCATAGTGCCAAGTCCGCCGCTGAACATGATCGGCTTTACGTACTCATCCCGCTGACTGGCATTGGCCATGCTGTTGAGGCCATAGGATAAAGCGAAGCCGCAGATTACAGGTTCTCCGAATTTGTTGCCATAATCCGAGGCCCCGTTGCTGGCCTCGATAAGTATTTGGAGAGGAGGCGCAAACGTCGTTGGATATTTGTAGTCCGTTGGCTCATAGGGCTGGTCGTAACCTGCGGGGAAATACAAAATAAAAGGATTATAACTTTGGTGAAGTATTTCTATTCTTAAAAATTAAAACTTTTAACAATTAACAATATTTTTTAGACCAATTTGGATGCTCTACTTAAACCTCAAGATGAAATAAGAAGATAATATCATTTCATCAAGATAAAATAAGAAGATAATATCATCTCAAATTAAAAGCAAACTCACCTGGAATATGAAGAGCTCCCACACAGTAGCCGGCTGTTCCTGCGATTGGCACACCTCCCCTGCCCACTCCCTGGACATCCCGAAGACGTCCTCCCGTACCCGTAGTGGCGCCGCTAAATGGTGCCACCGCTGTGGGCATATTATGGGTTTCTGCCGTAAAAATCAGATCAGACTCCACATTTACACGTCGCATTGGTCCAGGAGCCACCACGGACGATGGAACTATGGTATCGTGCTTGAATCCAATCATGGCACTACTATTGTCACTGAACTTGATGGTATTGTTGGGGTTCGTGTGCTCCTGCGTGTCCATAATCATGCGAATTAGGGACTTGGGCTGCTCCTCACCATCGATGACCATGCGTCCACGGAAGAACCAGTGGCGAGAGTGCTCGCTGTTACTCTGAGCGCAGTCAAAGAGTTCCACAGTCGTGGGATTGCGATTGAGCTTATTGGCGAAGAGATCATGGTAAAATTCCAGATCGTAGTCGGTGAAGGCAAGACCTAGCTCTTGATTTATGCGCACCAGCGCCTGTCGTCCCTCTTCCAAGACGGGAACAAAGTGCCAATCAGTCAGTTGCGTTGGCAGTTGCTCATTAAAGCTTGCCCTGGGCGTGTTCTTCGCCGTGTACAGGCACTGAGTCATGCGATCTCCCAGGAGGGGGATAAACCTGGAAGCCTCACGAGCCACAGTCGAATCATCGCTGAAGGTCAGAAGGTAGCGTGTCGATGCCTCCATGCGAAGAACCTCCGTGTAGCCGAGATTATGGAAGATGTTCACGCAATTCGTGGAGAACGCAGTGGAAAAGTTGAAGCGGGGTCCAATCTCCAGAAGCAACTGCCGCTCACCCTTGGCCTGGAGGACAGGCTGCCTCGTCAGGCTCTGGCCGCTGTTCATCGGTTGCTTAACCAGCCAGATAAGCAGCTCCTCCAGTGCCAGCGAGTGTTCAACCTTGGTTCCGCTGTGCTCCAGATGAAAGCAACGCTCCATGCGTACGGAGGTCAAGCCGGCATCCTCTGCTTGAAGGCGACGCAATACACTCTGTTCCTCGCCCGCATCAAAGGCCTGCACATCGTAGTAGCGTAGGATGACCATGTCGTCGTTGGACTGCAAGAAATTAATTTAAGCTTGTGAATAATCCGTGCGTGCGCCTCGCTTGAAGACTCAAGAATGAATGATCTTGGGCTGTCCATAGCCGTTGACAACCAACCAGTGGGCCGCAGCCCACGTTGGGGGTTATCAACCACAGCCGCGGTTCAGGTTACAGCCGATGGAAAGAGATGGGATGCAGGCAGTCGTTGCACCGCCGTCACGACTTGTTTATTGTTTTTGTTATTGCCAGCCCCCTGAATCCGAGTCGCTGATAAGCCGGCGACGTAAACACATATTTTCCGTCACAAACAGCAGATCGCGAGGAGAGTTAATGAATGGGAAGCTTTGGGCATAATAGGCTAAAGAAGCCGCAATTGGCACTAACTAACCCGAATTGGAGCACAATAACAAACAGAGGCGCGCACGTGCGTTGTAGCTGTGGGAACACGAGCTTTGGATTCGGCGGCATCTATTGGACTTGGCCAGTGCTGAGCAACGTGCTGTCGTAAGCCAATCTCTTAACACCCTTGGTGTTATAAGAGGGTTGGAAGAGAAATTGTATAAAAAAATAATAAATATTCATTTAAATTTAAACTGGATTTGTGATTTATCAATTTATAATCATTTGGTTTCGGTGGCACCTTATGATAATCTGTTAAAGAGGGTTTAATATTTTATAAACATTAAATATAATCATTTGGTTTCGGGGTTTAATATTTTAATAAATAATAAATATGTATAAATATTTAAATCCGCAGCGATTTTTGAAGCAGTCTCAAAAATCACTCACCTTTTCAGATATTAAACAATTATTTTCATAAAAATCAAGATAGGCTGCCGAAAGTATGCAACGATTTAGAAAAAACCTGTCCTCAAATCAATTTTTTATTAAAATATAACATAAAAATAAGTATTAATATAAGAACTAAACTAATTAATAAATAAAAATTAAATTAAAGAATATTTACCCCTTCTTTTTAATAATTTGAGCAGAATTAAGCTAATTTAAATCAATGTTTAAAATTAAATAATTTTTTAAAAAATTCTTTCTACGCTACAGCTTTTATAAAACGAAAAAAAACATAAATAAATTAATAAAAATGAGCAAAATTTTCGACACAGCTGGTCAAACACTACAACAACCTGCCAAAAAGCTTTCCACTCTTTGGGAATATTTTGGTCACCAGACAGCCGGTTTTATCAGCACGTGTGCTTTTGTGAGAGTCGCGGAAGCCGATAATAAATACATATATAAGCGTATGGCAACAGCAACAAATCAATGACTATATTACTACGTCACGGACACCGACTGAGGGTCGACGGCGTCGGCCTATGCATTCCAATTAAAACAGACGCTAAAAGCTTTTTTCGGAATAAAATAATGTAAAACTGCAGTTTTTCTTGATTTAGCGGCCATTCGGGATGCCAAAGACGCCATTATCTTCGAAAGAAAAACAAAAATGGTGTTGAATCGATTTGCGGGCGAAACATCTCGTTTAATTGTTCTTCATGTTCTTTTTCGATTTTTACAATGCTTATATATTGACTATTCTATGAATCGGCATAGGTTTATTGATCTGCCGGAGCTCCTCAAATTCTGCCGTCTAGGGATAACATAGCTGTCAGTTCCTTATCGGTCAATGTGTGTGAAAGAAACCCCAGCCACCAGCCATTAGCCATCAGCCATGACCCGGAGGCGGAATATTTGGAAAGGAGCTATTATAAAATATATGTACGCATGGATTTGAGGAAATAAGTTATTACTGCTCCAGGCCTTATTAAAGTTGTCGATATTGCCACCATTGGTTGTACTTGTACTAAAACAGCGATCCGTGCGCCGCCATGTAAAATAATTTACTACTCAACAGCCCCAGCGCGCACCTGCCCCGTTCGCCTTGCATCCGAGATTATGTGATGTGCATCGCCTTTGCCGCCTTTGCGGCCTGTACGCTAATCTCATCCATACTCTTGCGAGCACTCTCCGTCACTTCGTCGATGGAACGACGCGTGCTGTGTATCAGTTCGTCCGTTCCCCGGGCAATTCCCTTGACTTCTGTGTTGATCAAACCAATCACCCACTCAAGACCCTGTCGACCTTTGCCCGCGTTAGTGCTGATGGTGGACGTCAGTAGGTCCTCCATGTAGTGAGACAGCGGAACACCGTACACGGTCACCGTGGCCTCCTGCTTTAGTAGCGTTTTGCTCTGATCCGCTGGATGTGGCTCATAGTAGAGCACTTCGTCGACGCTGATGTTGCGGCAGAATGTAAGATTGTTTGTCTTCAGCACCATTTGCTTGCGCTCCGGATCCACTGTAGACCGCTCGCTGGCAAAACACGTCTTGGCCGTGCCGATAAGCGCGTGCGTCCACTTGGGAAAGTACCACTTGGACTGCACCAGCCGGTGTGTGTGCAGCACCCCGTTGACCACCTGGCGCTCGACCACGTCCGTGCCAATGATGGACGGAGTCATCGGGTTGGGGTACTTTCTCCACGCCGCCTGTGTCACTGTCTCCCAAGGATGGTTGAATGTGTGCTCTGACGTCCAGATTTTCATTATGCAAGCGCCGTTTGTCGTCACCGTACGTTCAGGAGGGGATCGATGTCGCAAGCGAGCTAGGCTGTGGCCTGCGGGGCAGAGGGTTGGGGAAAACAAAAACAGAAAGATTTAGTAATGTATCGGTTCACTGGTTAAATTTTGATAAAAATGTCGGAATTATTGAATATTTCGGAGACAAGATTCCGAGAGCTGACCTTTACTCGTGTTGTGCGCTGGTAGAGATGGCAATGAATCCGATAGGTTCAAGTTATCGGCGGCGGTGGGTGGGCCAACCGAGAACGTGGTCACACTGGTACCAAATAAAAAAAAAAGCTAAGCGGTCTCACTATATTTCTATAATAATTTGTATTTATTTACATTTAACATTATCTCTATTTATGCTATTCTTTGACCTTCTTACAACAAATGGCCATGACATCTAGTCTGTTCCAAAGGTGCGCTCGTACTTTTCGAACGGCCGCTTGTCAATTTGTTGCAGGCGGGCCTGCAGAAACTCCCGGAACTTCTGCATCTGTTCGGCGTCTTCGCATATTAGCCGTTTCTCTTCACTGATGCATTCCTCGATTGAAGTCTCGTTGTCACCGGCTCCCAGTCGCCCAATCGAATTCTCCAGGCGAGCTGTGATCTGGCCGGCGATCTTGTCACTTTCGTAGTCCATGATTTTGGCCAGCGCCTTGGCCGGCGCCCGTCGGAGAGAAACATGTGTAACCTCGGCGAGGGTGGGCAGTTTGCTGGCGGTGGGCAGATTCTCCTCCTTGCTGCTAGTGGCCCCACCATCCGGTTCTCCGTTTGAAGATTCGGCTTGCTCGATAAACTCCGTCAGCGAGGGCTCGTCGGGGTGAGTCTCTAGCTGCGTCGAGTTGTTTTGGAAGTTGGTCAAGTGAAAGACGCCATTGGTATCGTAGAACTTGTAGCCCAGCATTTCCAGAGCTATTTCCGTGAGTAGGTAAGACATCTTTGAGTGCGTTTATTTTCGTTCGTTGCGCCAGGACAAAAACGAAGCGCAGCAGCTGTCGATAATCGAGCGATATCAGCGAGCGATAAACCAGCGAGCAATCAGGTAGCACTGGTAGCAACAGCTGATTGCCTAGCGTCGTCGTCAGCTTGCCTGGCCGTCCCAATAACAAATTTAATAATTGAATTTGTCGTCTTTATTCGTCCCTCGAATGCAGAGTCCTTGTGCCTAGCATGAAAATCAACGAGAAGAACCTGTGCGTGTTCGCGAAGGCACCGCCCTTCGACATGGAAGGCAAGGAATAACCGCGTATTGAGTGTTTAACTTTGGTATTAATCATCCATTTCGGCTTACAGGCTTCCTCAACAAGCGGGGCGAGGTCAACAAGGCCTTCCAGAGACGCTACTTTGTGCTGAAGGGCAACCTGCTCTTCTACTTCGAGTCGCGTACCGACAAAGAGCCTCTGGGCCTGATCATTGTCGAGGGCTGCACCATTGAGCTGTCGAATGAGGTGGACAACTACTGCTTCGAAATAGCATTTAACGGCAATCGCACCTACATCCTCTCCGCCGACAACCAGGAGAGCATGGAGACGTGGATGAAGGCTCTCACCTGTGCCGGCTATGAGTACAAACGTATTATTTTGGCCGAACTACAGCGGCAATTGCAGGAGCTGGACGATTCCAGGAACAGTAAGACACCACAGCTCGTTGATGAATACCGCAGTATTTTATTTTATCCTTTTCCACAGAAGTGGGCAGTGCCATAGACGGTTCACAAAATTCTATAAGGGAAACAAGGCCAAGACCGCCGCCCAGGCGTACAAATCCCTTCAACCGGCCCGCTCCTCCGCCGCCCGACAGTTCGTTAAAGGGTGGCGTAGTCATGTCGCCCATGCCCTTCATTAATGGTTATTTTGGTTCCAGCAACGCGCGTCTCCAGCAAGAGCAGTTAATGATGAAGCAAGGTATGTATCTCTGGTTTTATTCCCAAAACAAGGTTACAGGTTCTCCTCCTTTTACAGATGCCACCAACAAAAGCCCGCATGGAACCCCCAAGGCAATGCGTCGCCTCCCGCCCCCACCCACTCAGACAGCTACAAGCGTTTTCTATCCCCCACATACGCGAGGTCCAGAAATAGTTGGCGGCGTTTCTACAGTATTACCGCGAGGCCCTAACAACAATAACAATAAGGCCAAAACAAATAGCGCCAAGGAAGACTTTGTCCGAACCCATGAGCGTTTTCGGCAAGAACTAATGCCCGAAGTAAAGGCTTATCGTGAGCGCCACAATCAGCCTCTTATCCAGTTGTGATGTCGATGCGGAGTAGGCTGCTCTGCAGTGACAAGCCAACCCTTTGTATTACTCGCTTTGTGCTAAATCAATTCATGTTTTAAACTTACTATGTTTTAATCCACTTGTTTTTAAATAAACGAAAAGTGATTAGTGGAAATTAAGTCATTAATTGGGCAGAAATTTGTTTTTTTTTCTGAGATTTTTTTAAGAGAAACTTTCTGTAGCACTTTCCTGTTTAAAAACCAGTAGAAAAATTTAAATATAATGAAGATTAATACACAAAATAACTCTAAATACTAACATTCTCTTTATTTAAATATTTGTTTGTATATGATTAAAATGCAAGATGTATTTTTTAATAGTTGCAACTGGTATTGGATTTGTTCCATGGTATACTTTTTTTATATGTACTTCGTAACCTATGCGCTTAGTTTGTTTAATTTATATTCTTTTTATTGTAGTTTATGCTTTTTGTTGCCTTTGTTCACTCATTTCGAATAAAATGCAGAATACTGTAGCTTATTAAAGAAATACAATTGGGTAAACACATGCATGCATATAGTACGTTTTTGTGTGGGATCGTTTTTAAGCCTAAAGGTGGGCGGCACAATAAATTAGAGAGAGAGAAAAGGAAGGGGCTGACAAATGTTGGGTTTATCAGATACGAGAATAAATAAGAATTATATAAGACCTGGGAACGAAATCATCACTAATCCGTATTCTGAGATTATCGCGTATAGATAGATAGATAGCGAGAGTTTAGCGTAATAACTTTTAACTTATAGCATACAAGTTGCTGGTTTTCTTTTTCTTTTTTTGTTTGTTTTCGATAAGTAGCAGCAGCGCTTCGATGATCAGTTCTCTGGGTTTCTGGTAGTTATTTGTAGTTTTCGTGGAGCAGTATTGTTGTTCTTGGCAGCATGATTGCTTGAGGAAAAGCTGTCTTCGCCATTCATTTAATCATCAATGTTGTACTCGGGCATTTTATCGTACTTCTGCTTGGTGGCCTCGTGGCTGGTGTCAACGAGCAGAGCCGTGTGCGAGTATCCCATTGTCACCTGAGGTATTTTAATGTTGTCCAGCTTGGGCACCTCCTTGGGCACCGTCGACGACTTCTGGAACTCTCCGATGCCAAGTTCCCCGAACGTGGGCGAAGCACCCCAGGCGATGAGTGTATCGTCGGCTGAAATCATAATCGACGTATTGGCACAGCCAATGTCGGTAATATTCCATCCGGATAGATCCTGCACTGGCTTGGGATACATATTGGCCTCGCCCGTCTTCTTGTTCTGGCCAAAAAGGAAGAGCAGGCCCAGTTCGTTTACAATCAAACTGAAGGTGGAGCCGCAATATACGCTGCGACCACCCCGACCCTGAGTGTCGTAAAACTTCATTAGACGGGGCACCATCTCGTCCTTGGGTTCGGCGTGGCCGAGCCGCCCGAAGCCGCCAAAGCCCCAGCTGTACACACGCTTCTTGGAATCGATGGCGACCTAAAAGACAAAGGCCTTTAGTGACCGTAAAGAACTTAAGTCAAAGATTTGGCACTTACCGTGTGATTGTTGCCGCAGGCAAAGTCCACGATCTGCACACCATCCACAGGAGTCACATGGCCCTCCTTGCTCTTCTCTATATAAAGAACCACCTTCTTCGGCGACGTTTCAAAGTGGAATGACAGCTTGTTGGCGTTCACAAAATACTTGGCATCGGTGTTGTGACCCAGCTGGCCGTACTCCGGCAGTCCGAAAGTGTGCAGGTTTCCCTTGATGTCCAGAATGACCGAGAACTCAGCTCCGCAACCGATGCGAATGATGGGCGGACCTCGGTAATTGATCGGCGTTGGCGAGTAGATATTGGCATGAGTATTGCCCACTCCACACTGACCGGACTTGTTCTCACCGCAGGCGTAGACGGTGCCCGTGTCTGTGAGGAACAGTGTGTGGTGCCGGCCGACGGCTGCCTGTACCACATTCACCTGCTCCAGGGCCGGAATGATAGTTGGCTTCTCCACAAGCTTTATGTCCTGGCTGAGGCCTAGCTGGCCGCTTGGATTGCGACCAAAGCCCATCGCCTTACGATCCATATTGATGAGAATTGTGTGGGCGGCTGCTGGTCCACTGGCCACGTACCGATACTGCACATAAAAAGAGATAAAGAAACTTTGAAATTCCTTCGATTTTTAGCAACTAAGACCAATCCTTACCTTCTCTTCCGTAAACCGATGAAAGCTGTACAAGTTTGGGCGCACTTTTGTGACATTCTTGCGGTCCCGCTTGCCGGTCAGGTCCCACGTCACCATGCCGGCCAGCAGCAACTGCCCGGGTGTCTTCTCCAGCGTGGCCAGCAAATCCTCTGGCAACTTACTGGGCGGATCCAGGTCATCGTGTGGAATGAGCACCTCCATTTGGTTGGCGGCAGCAGCAGCAGCCGCCTGCTGAGCCCCATCGTCCGACTCGTCGCTGAAGTCATCTTCGTAGTCGGACTCCTTCTTCTTGGGTCGCCGCTTGTTGGGCCCGGCTCCGTTGCCACCTGCCTTGCGCTTAGCTGACATCTTTTAAGGTTTTGTGAGTGTGGCTTGGACTGGATTTGGCTGTAACGGAAGCGGGAGTTAGGGAGTTAGGGAGAATGTAGAGAACCAGAACCAGAAAACTCGTACGCAGCAGAGCGTAACGCTGGCACCAAGCCGCTCTCTCACGCGCTTGGTGGTGTGTGAGTGTGTGTGTGTGTGTGCGCGCCGTGTGTTGGTGTGGTGGTTTTTGCAAGAAAACAAAATGAAAGCCGCTGCTGGAGTAAGCGACGCCAATAGATATAGCAAAAGATGTTGGATTAACTTAAAAAAAAAAAACTGTCAGGACTTGAACATCAGCTTGGCTACTAAAGACCTCTCGCGAAGACTTGGCTAGTACCAGGAGGAGTACGAATAGCACACAAAATCAGATTCAAACTGATAGCGTCATGTCACAGACACAAAGACATTTCACATTTTTCAAACTATGACCAACGTTTGCCTATTATAATAACATCCACTCATTGCTGTGCTCCAAATTTAACCCGGTTCTATTAAACTTAATATTAAACGCGAACTTACAGTTTAGAATTGCGGGTTCACTATTTTTCGCAGCAAAATGGCCAACAACAAACAACGCTTGATTATAGCGCAACCAGGGTGACCGCGCCGATAACGATAACGATTGATTATATCGTGGCCTCAAATAAATACTACTGTACAAATATACCAACAAAATTAAATGTTGAATTAATTGTATTTTAAAATTTTAATTATTTAACAATTAGTAACTTTTCATGTATTATACAAATTATATTTATATTATATTTTATGTTTATTTATTTGATATTTTTTATTTTACATCGTTATGATATTTTTCTAGATCATAGTTCGCGCCCGTTAAGGCAATCGATAAATTATACCAAAAAATGTACTACAGTATTTAAAAAAATAATTAAAATGTATTAATTTGTATTTTAAATTGATTCAAATGTAAAAAAAGAAAACATTTTAAATTTATTTATTTTATTTAAATACTGAATCAAATAACAAAAACCAAAGGAAAATAAAGAGATTAATTATAATATTATTATATTAAAATAAAATTTATTCAATAAAAATATGAGTTGACAAATTATTTACAAATTATTAAAATCAACCAAACGTGGTAATTATTAAACATATACAGATATAACTTAAAATATTTAACTTTTTTATCCTTTTTATTAAAGAATTTTTATGAGTAAAAAAATATTCAAAAGTAATTTTTCAATCTCAAAAGGTTTTTGGTCGTAGTGTTTTTATTTGAGAGTTTTTAACAGATTTCTGACCTTTACTGTTGCCCCAGTCCCCCACACATGGTCGCCCATCCTGCCGGGTGAAAGCGAAAGTCCGGAGACGAAAAGCTCGCTCACAAAGTCCTCGTTGCTCTTTCCGGTACCGACAACTTTCCCAAAGACTTTTGACTTCTCAGCAGTGTTGCCAGGATTCTGAGTAAAATCATACATTATTATATTGGTTTATGTTTATCTTAATTGTTTATATTACAAATAAGTACATATCTTAAAAAACTAACATTAAAATACGACTTCTGTAAGGCTATAAGCTAGTTACCAATCCCATAAGCTTTTCCATTTTCAAATATGCTAAATCTAACCGGAAATAACCTAAACTGGCAACACTGCCTGGCATAGTCCTCTCGGGGTCCTGTCGACTTTTCGCCCTGGCACAGTCTTCCGCCGTGGTCCTGTCGAGTAATGTGCGCCGCTGAGGAACCACTGCTGCACGCCGCGCCTTGAGTTTCGTTTTACCTTTTTTTCGCCACCCCCACCCCCCTGGACACACTCACACACACAGACTCAAGACACCAGCAGCAGCACGGGCACGGGCACAAACACGGGGCGCACACACTTAATAATATCAACAAAATATATATTCCAAGGATGTCGACGGCCAGTATTTTTTAACGCGATTTTACACCACACTGCGAACTACAGTTGAAATACAAATACAAAATATTTGCTAAACGTGTTTTTGATAAATTAAACAAAACAAAAAAAAAACCAACTGATAACCGACAACCAACAACCAACAAAGACAACAACAAAGCAGCCCAGTAAGCACAATAGATCTAACTGTAAATTACAGTGCCTTCGATTGAAATCCTTTGCCAAAAAGCAAAGCAACAGCACCGCAATAGCATCAACACGAAGCAACAACTAACGTACATATTTCGTCAAGTGAAACACGGTAGGTTATATTACGTATACGACGGGAGGGCACTGTGCCTCTGTGCGTGTGTGTGTGTGTGCTGGTGTGATGTCGCACTAATTGGTATGCAACATTATTTTTGCCTTTGTCATGCCACGCATTTTTATGGTTAGTAATTATGGTGTCGCTTTTTTACATGCCTTTTGCGATGAGCTCTCCTCTCTCTCTGTGTGTGTGTGTGTGTGTGGCTGTGACGCGGACTCTAAGTGAGTGTGTGTGTGTGTCCGCCCATTTTCCCGCCCACGCTTTCTTCGCAGTTCCTTTCACAGAAGGCGAGAGCGAGCCAGAAACTAATTAGCGAGAGTCCTGCCCCAAAAATCCACTCCTCAAAATGAGCTTCGACCAAGTCTGGCTGGATGGGAGGAGGGAGTAGCATAAAAAATGCAATAAATACCACGTATAATTATTTTTCATCGCAAAGATTGTACAAAGACTTGTTTGCTTGCCATTGTAGCCGTCACGAATGAGCCATGGCCACCACCCTCGACCTCTAACCTCCCGTCACCCCATAGTGCGCGTATAAAAGCTGCCGAAATCAATAAAAACAGACAAAAAGCAAACGGGCAAGCAAGCTGAAGCTGAAGCTGAAGCCGAAGCCGAAGCCTGAAGTCAAAGAAAATGGGGAGCAAAGCAGACCGAGCAGAAGCAGATGGTTGTGTATCCTGTGTTTTGGCCAGGAGAGGACACCCGGCTGCGCCCGGCTGCGTGTATCCTTATATCGGACTGTGTGTGCCACATTAACTCACCTGTGGCTGGCACTTTTCATATTAGCAGTAACGGCAAGCAGCAACAACAATAGAAAATCCTGTCATCATCATCATTTCCTCTCTCTCTCCGTCTCCTGCGTACTCCTGCTTGGCCATTGCTCGCTACTGCGCGAATAAGAAAGGAAAAAACACCTTTCGGCCTGGTTTTGTCACCTCTTGTGCTTGTTGCTGAAGCTTCATCGACTTAAATTAATACATACACATTCTATTTAAAAAAAATCCCCTGTCAAGGTAACAAACAAGCTGGGCGAACCAACCCAGAATTTCTGATATTCAAATTGGTGTCGTTAGTAAAATTAAGAAGAAAGGTTATTGGTTTTTGGGAGGTAGCATATTTTGATAGGGTTATATTTACGTTTACTTTATAGAGGAATCAAATTAGCAAGTATTTTTGTCTTAAAAAACTCTTAAAACTTTTTTGTATTCTTTGTTTATTTTATGGAAAGTCTATCTCTATATTAAACCCATAGGTTTTCAAAGAATCTTAAAATATTTACCACGGTATTACACCTAATCTGAAAACATAATAGAAACGTAGTCTGAATTTTTAGTTGGGTCCTAAATGTGCAATTGGTTCTTGTTAATTTCAAATAACCGTCTAAAATCCCATCGAAATATTAACAATTTATCTCATATAGACATTGTAGTTAGAACAAGGAACTTCTGATATAAAGATTCATCCCAAAAATTGTAGAGAATTAATAATCAATTGAACTATTTTCCAAATTAAAACTACAAATAATGGAAAAAAGAAACAAAATTCACATAAAATATATATCATAACAAACTTTAAGACATCATTATAATAGATTCGATCCTTCAGCGATTTCAAATAACGCTGATTATATTTTCTATATTTAATCAACCCTCTGTAAAAGAAAGAATAGTAAACTCAGTTTGGTAATTCAACAGGTTATTGGTCTTTAAGACACGATAAAAACAAAGGCATACAAATTACGAATATGTGGCAGGATATCTACATGTGTGAGAGTTTGGGACAAGGTAAAAGGAACCGCTTTTAATGCATGCTAAATTAGGACTAGGCGCCAAAGTGACGAGAGCAACATGTGCACTCACACACTCTCGCACACACCGTCAGCCACGATTAAATTAACGCAAATTAAGCAGATTAAGCAAACGTCAGTCACATCATCAGCCGCAAACAATGGGCAGGGAAAAAACCACAGCAAAAGGCAAAAGCGTTGACATCGCGCAGACACTGCGCAGGAAAGCGTTCGTCGTTTTGGGGGAGGCTGTAGCCCCTTTGCTCCCTTCTGTCCTGTCCTTTTGTCTTCCCCCACAGTCCTTCGCCCTTCCTTCCTTCACCGCCCAAGCTGTCCACTCGCAAACAAATCTGATACACAGCAGCACAAAGGTTCTCCCTCCCCTTCCGAAAAGGACCTCCCACAAAGCATCCCACACACAAGGCGCGCTGTCTGCCATTGCCTTTTATTCATAGATGCAGCCACATAAGCGACCATGTCGAGTATTCGCCAAGGTGACTCACTCTCAAGTGGTAGCTCATTCCGCATAGCATTCATATTGGGTTTACTCGAGAGCAAAAAATAAAAAACAAAATATATATGGTAATTTTCATGTCCATCTGTTAGTCACAGAGACTACAAAACCTTATAGGGATATCCTTACTGGTAGTAAAGTGTATAAAATGTATGATTTTTGTTAGTTCTATTCTATACAAAATATTTATTATAAAGAGTTTACAATTGTACATAATTATCCTTAAAAATATTGTAATAAATTGGCTTATTACCCAAGGTTTTAAAATGGCCTCATGTCCATGCTGTTTTAACTTAAAAAATTAGTTTAAAAGATATGTAGAGTGCAAAGTTCAGTAATTGCTAATATTTACTATTACGATCGACTACATTGCAAAAAAAGAAACTATCTGGGTACAAGGCATGTCATAGCATAGTCTACTGACCGAAGGACATGGCTAAGTTGACTCTCCTGATGAAGATGACCAAGAATATATAGACTTATACAAGTTTCAGATGCTTTCTTTTGTTTGCTATATTTATTTTGATGTGTAAAAAAGAAATATCTAAATAGGTTGATTAAATTCCCTCCCCCTTTGATAGTAAATTTCTTTCCTTTGAACTCTAACTTTATTTTAAAACCATAACTATATTTACCCCAATTACCAATTCCATTGAAGTTACACTATTTGATTTTTGGCTCCGTTTTCGAACTGAAGTAGGGCTGCAACAACAAAAGAATACGCTCAATCCTTCAACGAAACGAACCTTGTGGTTATTTGTCAAGGACGCAAAGTGCAAGGTTGCAGTGCCATTTATTCGGCCCGCACAGATGAATGGGAGGGAAAATGATGGTCAGGGCGGAATTCGAGGGTAGAGGACAGGCAGAGGGCGTAGGGCGTAGGGCAGAAGGCGGAAGGAAGAGCAGCACTAATCTCTGAGTGCGCCTTGTTCGCTCGCATTCGTCGTACCCTCGTTGCATAAGTGTCAGTGTCAGCGTCCGTGGCCAGAGCGGTGTGCTGGCGTACTTGGGCGTGGAGTGTGCCTGTGTGCCTGTGTGTAGTAGGTGGATGGGTGTCCTTGCTGGGAGACAAAAAGACTGATGATGATTGCATTTTGTTGCTTTGCTACTTTTTGTGTCGTGCACCACATGGCAGCAGCACCTTTAGTATGAAATGAGGCGGACATACAATCGCATCGCCATCGAAGATCGCACAAATCGCATACGGACCAGGACCAGGCTACGGTTGCAGGCAGCATCGGAAGCATCGGCAGCAACGGAGACGGACTCGGGATCGGAAGCATGAATAGCAACAATCTGCAGCAGTGGTGGGAGAACTTTTACCGGCGTCGCCACCACCTGGAGACCAGCCAGGAGCTTGACTCCGCAGAGCTGCCCTATTCCCTGTTCGAGCATGCCAGTCTGCCAACGGCCAACTCTGGCCTCCCCACGCACGACTATGACTACGGAAACTTCAGTCTGGAGGATCCGTATGATACCGTGGACTCGGAACATGCCATTTCCTCCCTGACCCTGCTCCTGCTGGCGGTTAGCTACGGGCTAGTTGTCTTCGGCGGCGTCGTTGGAAACTCCACGCTGGTGCTGACCCTCTGCTCGGCCTCGTCGGTGCGTCTGCGCAATCCCCTGCTGCTGGCCGTCTGCATTGCCGACCTCCTGGTCACCGGCATCTCAGCCCCCGTCACGCTCCTCAATCTAGCAATGAATCGCCGCACTCAATCCCTGCCGCTGGTGCTCTGCAAGGTCATACACTACATTCAGGTGAGTTAATATAAATTAAAGAGATGCAACATCCTTAAAGAATTATATAAATTATCCATCACCCATCAGGTCATGCCCGTGGCAGCCAGCACCATCTCGTTCTTCATGCTCTCCTTGGACCGTTATGCCACGGTGAAGCACCCTCGTCTGGCGCAGCTACGTCAGCGTCGCTACCTGCACGTCTCGTTGGCTCTGCTCTCCTGGCTGACCTCAGCTGCCATCAGCACGCCTTTCCTGTTCGCCTACAAGATCATCGCCAAGTCGGTGGTGGTTCCAGGAGGTGCTGGCAGGGGTGGAAACACCACGCCGAATCCGGTTAGCATCAGCTGCACCTCTGACCTGGGAGCCAATGCCATGTTCATGTCCTTCATCATCACCCACACCATTGCCGTGTTCGTGCTGCCGGGCGTGGGCGTGTTGCTTAACCATTACGGAGTGCGGCGCAAGCTCTGTGCCCTCTCGCTGACAGCTCGTGCAGCCCATGGAGAGTTGCCGCTGCCCATTCCCATCTTAAGGCGACAGACGCACATGGTGATCGTGACCGGCTGCCCCAATGCCCAGCAGGCGGCATGCGGAGGAGCCACCACGGTGGACGACAACTCAAATGGGAATGGAAATGGCATTGGAACTGGTAATGTTAGCCCGGGGGATATTCAACTGCACAACTTGCAGCCACGGCAGAATGGTTCCCTTGGATCGGCCCTCGAACCGGGCTCCTATCGCTCCAGTAATCCTATATCGCCCAGGTGAGTAGGTTAACATCCTAGAAATTAAATGGTTTTTAACCTATTTTGACACTCAACCAGGGCCATGAGAGAGATTCGAGCCCACTCGCAACGACAGCGCATCCACCGAGCGGGACGTGGACCAGCCACTCCTGGAATCCCGCTGCCGCAGACATCCACTCTGCGCTCTCGCCGGCATCTAGCCAACATGCTCATCGCCTCCGCCGTGATCTTCATCGTTTGCTGGGCGCCGCATGTTTTCTGCATCTTTTACAGGAACTTGGGCTACAAGCAGCATTGCTCCAAGGCCTCTGTCTACTTCAGCCTGCTTCTGGGTGAGTCTCCACACAATCAGAGTCTACACATGCAGCAGAAACTTGAACTATTTCCTATTTTTATGTAGGCTACTTTTATTCGGCCATCAGTCCGGTGATCTACTGGGCGCTCAACCACAACTCGCTTCGACAATCGCCCTGCGCGCCCATCATCCGCCTGCGGTCCATGCAGAATTTCCTGAGGTCGCGCTTCCGGACGCACACAGCACCGCCACCACCCTCTTCCACCAATGAGGCGGCCCTGGGGGCTTTCAACCCCAAGTTAATTAAGCTGACACCGAAACAGTATAGAGCTCAGGCCTCTTCGCATTATCTCTACTAGTGTGATACTAAGCTATACTTGATATACACATACTAAATATATATATACACATATATATAATATATATATATATTTTTTACCTATGCCTCCCTCCCTCCCAATCCTGATAAACACTAGCGAACGCTCTGGTTCCGAACTCTACCCAACATAAGGACACTATCTAGATGTTTTAAAGGTAACTTAATGGCTAGATAGTACCTAACATACATACATACATAGTGCAGAATACATAATATACAATACATAGAGCGTGCATAGATACATAGATGTGTTTACGACTTCTACCCTAAAACATAAACATACATACTATACATAGCAGAGTTAGTTGACGCTTATTTACACTACGATGTTGTGCGCCTGAAGCTATGCAATATTAACACAACGGAAACCTGTCGCAACTCTTGCCTAACCTAAAACCACGAGCAGAAATGGTCAAATAGAAAACTGAAATTTTTAAAAAAACTCTTCTAGTGACTTGTTTAAAAATGTTGTTTAGTATTTTAAGCAGAAATATTGTACTATGTTCCTTCTCATAGAAAAGCAATAAGTGAACGCTTTAAGCCAAGTTAAACAAAACATAACGAATCAAACTAAACTAAACTAAACGAAAGCCTAAAACTAAAACCTTAAAACGATGTAAACCTAAATAAACTCTAATTAACTACGAGTACATACATACATATGTACATAAAACAAGTAAAATACTAACTAAACAAAAAAAAAATTAATATAAATGTGTGCGAAAACGAAAGTGTTATAAAATAGTCTTATATACCTATTTCTACGACACAATTCTTTATATATTGCTAAACAGAAAACCAAAAAGTTTAATATTGTTCAGAAAGTCTGAACACCATAGTGCAATTCAATTCTGCAGAAGAAAGCAGAGACCCACGGAGACTTGCGTGTTTCAGATGCGTGAACAACGACCCACACGATCAGGCACAAGATCGGGTTTCATTTTCCACCTTCACCGTATACCCAAACACTTCTATTTTCTATACTTTTATATACTATACTATTTATATATATGCTCCCTCGTGGGGCATTATCTGTTTACAGCTATTGAGGATTTGGTTTTTTCTATATTATATATATTCAGAATACTTTCTTTAAAGCCATCTGAAGCAGCAGTTGTTATCGCCTTTAAATTAGTAGCTATAAAACCTTAAGCTAACTTTAAAAATAGTCATCGTTTTGTACTTTAACTAACTAAATCTGCATTGAAACAAGAGAGAAACTTTAAAATCTATAAATACATGCTACATACTACAAGATCTTCGTTTTATTTTCTTAAACTTGAACTCGGGGAGGTGTTACCAAGATTCCTCGGACGCGGCATAGTCTGTTGGTCTGAAACTTTTACACAGGCTATAATTCTTGGTCCTTAATCAAAAGATTTTTATATAAATTTTAAAATTAAAACATTCAAAGTTTAACGCAAAAAACCGTTGAGAATCTTTTCTGTTCAACAATTTTTGTTATGGAAGAGCTTTTTAAAGATTTTCTGTAACGGTATTTTTAAATACTCTTAGTAATCATTATGTGTTCAAATGCTTTAAGAAATATCGAAAATTAGTTTAAAAAAATCTTAAGCTTGTTTTTATTCAAGTTTGCAGGCTAGTGTAGTCTCCAGATTATTAGATATGAATTATAATTGCTATATCAAGGCGGCATTCTGGCTGGGGTATTCCACAGCCGCTCATAATGGCAAGGAATTGAAACTTTTGTGCATTAATTATTCATAAGATGATGATCATAAAGCCGTTATTTAAATGACTAAACACATTCCAGGTGTTGCATAATATTTGCATGAGCAAGTAGCAGCCTCCCCGAACGGTGTTCTTTCTTAACTCCGATAGTCAGCAGGCAGTCAGTCTATAATTGATCGTATTAGCCAACGGTTTACATCTCAACATGGATTTCAGAACTACTTGTTTGATTTTCTTCGCGGTTTTTCTGTTTCTGAGTCTACAAAGTTGCAGTGGTCGAGAGTAAGTTTTATAATAAAAGCTATAAGGTCCTCTCTTTATATAAAAGCGTGCTTCTAGATATCAATTTATACCTGCCCGCTGTGTGGAACAACCTGGAGTGGATCGTCAAATTGGCGGGCCTCTGAGTCTGTGCACATTTCCCCCTTCGTACCATTCACCCAGTGATGAGGATATTCAGGCCGTAATTAAGCATATAAAAAGCTTAAAATTGGATTGAAGAACGCACGGATTATTGGAGAACTTTACACTTTATATACGCATCCAAGCAGCAATCAATAAAATTAACTATTACATTTGTATTATCAATTAATTGGTAGCGCGCTTCGTCTGCCCCGCATACTGTTGCATACGTTTCTCGATTTCAGGTCGGAAGTGACGGATAAGACCCTGCACTGGCCAGGCGGCACCGTCTCCCAATGCACAGATGGTGTGTCCCTCGATTTGTTTCGAGATCTCCCACAGCATATCGATCTCAGCGGGTTGCGCGTCTCCCTTGACAAAGCTAAAACAAAGAAGTTATTATTCCTTTCTGCATATCTTACAATTCCTGGTCTGCTTACCGCGTCATGATCTTGTTCATCCAACCGATTCCCTCGCGGCAGGGCGTGCACTGTCCGCAACTCTCGTGCTTGTAGAACGAGATTAGCCTGGCAATAGCCTTAATTACATCCGTCGACTTGTCCATCACAATGATGGCAGCTGTGCCTAGCGAGGTCTGGGCGGCGATCAAGCCATCGAAATCCATAATCACATCGTCGCACACGTTTTTCGGTATGATGGGTGTGGAGGAGCCACCGGGAATGACGCCCAGCAGATTGTCCCAGCCACCAGTGACACCACCGCAGTGGCGTTCGATCAGCTCCTTCAACGGTATGGACATTTCCTCCTCAACGGTGCAGGGCCTATTGACATGGCCCGAAATGTTAAAGAGCTTAGTGCCCGAGTTACGGGTACGGCCAAAGCTAGCGAACCAGGGACCACCGCGACGACAGATGCTTGGGGCCACTGCCACTGTCTCCACATTGGTAACCGTGGTTGGGCAACCGAAAACACCAACGTCAGCGGGGAATGGCGGCTTCAAGCGCGGCTTTCCCTGCTTGCCTTCCAGCGACTCGATCAGGGCCGTCTCTTCGCCACAGATGTAGGCGCCAGCGCCACGGTGCATAAACACATCGAAGTCGTATCCCGTTCCGCAAGCATTCTTGCCAATCAAACCGGCCTGGTAGGCCTCAGCGATGGCCAGCTGCATGTTGGACGCCTCGTTGTAGAACTCGCCTCGAATGTAGATGTAGGCGGCCTGTGCGCCCATGGCACGGCCAGCGATCAGACAGCCCTCCACCAGCTTGTGTGGGTCGTGGCGCATGATCTCGCGATCCTTGCAGGTACCAGGCTCACCTGGCGATAGAAAGAATTAAATTAATAAATCATTAAAAAGACGCATTGCTTCTCGCTCACCCTCATCGGCGTTCACAACCAAGTACTTGGGGCGACCATCGCCAGGCTTGTTCATGAAGGACCACTTCATGCCACTAGGAAAGCCAGCGCCTCCGCGGCCACGCAGGCCAGACGTCTTGATCTCATTGATGATCCAGTCGGGTCCCTTGAGCACAATCTCCTTGGTCTTGTACCAGTCGCCGCGCTTCAGGGCGCCCTTCAGTCGCCAGTCGTGACGTCCATAGAGGTTGGTGAAGATTCGATCTTCATCGGCCAGAGGACCGAACTTGGTCTTGGTCTGTGGTGGTGGTGTGCCTGGTGGCGGGGCCTGGGTGCTCTGGAGCCGCTGAAGCTGCAGACAGCTGGCCGGCAAAGCCGCAACTGCAATGCATAAATAGCGAATTTAAATCAATAAAATGCGCAGAACACTCTGCTATATCTTTGTTTTGCTTTGCGCAAAAATTACATAATTTGGTTACAAGCAAACCGATTGTTTCAGTGAGTTGCAAGTTATTCTAAGAATAGCCACAGCTCTAAAGTACAAGCTAAGGTCACTGCTAAGCTTCTGAATATTGATTGTGATTGATTCAATTACCAAATTGCGGTTTAGTTAACAAATTAAATCGCACAAGTGCAGACATTTTCCGAACGACTGACAGCTGAATGTGACGTTTGCGGTTGCCAGATCGTTATGGTAAAATGGAGCTCATAATTAATAGGGGTACTCGTGCCCACGTAAAAACGATATAAATTAGATTTAAAAATTTTATCTTCCGTTAGAAACCATATAAGTAGATTTATTTAAAAAATATAAATATGGTTTCAATAATAACTTGTTTAAATTAAAGGAACCAAAAGCAACGATAAACACAAACAAGTAGGCGGTGCTGCCAGACTGTCAAAACAGTTCATTACAAACAGCTGATATACTACATTCTGGATTTCTTGTTTATATAGTAAAAAAAATGGCCCAAAAATCGAGCAATGATTCAAATAATGGAACAACAACCGAAATAATTGACGAGGCAGATGCCGGTTCCACTCCCACGCTGCAGCTGCGCTTGGCCCAGCCGCGAGATGAACGCCGGGTGGTCTTTCACGAGGGAATCATTGACAACGAACATCTGAACCGGAAGAAGTCCAAATGTAATCTTTGTTTGCTCATTTGTTTGTTTTAGGCGTTGGCTAATCTTTGGACAATATATTCCAGGTTGCTGCATATACAAAAAACCCTTGGCGTTCGGTGAGAGTTCCTCGGAAGATGACGAAGATTGCGAGCATTGTTTTGGCCATCCCGAAAAGCGAAAGAAAAACCTTAAACACAATCACAATCATGACCACAGCCATGGAGACGACCACGATTCTTGCCCGAATTCGAGACTACCCGACGAGCCATCTACATCTGCCCAGGCTGTGCAGTCTCAGGATCCCAAGCCGCCACCAGCCGAGCCAGTTGAAGAGCCGGCAAAACCGACTGGGAATTCGTAAGGCGAACACCATTTAATAATAAAAACCTTTAACAACACGAAACGAACTAGCGAAGAGCATTAAAATCTATACACAATAAAGCAATCGCATACGGCAGGCACAAAACGTTTGATTTCAACGACATCATCATTCACCCTCAGTTTTTAGGCTTAAGCTCGAAGGACTCGCTGACATTGATAGGGATGTTGTATTCCCTAGCCTTGGACCGTGATCGCCAGACCTGTAAAGGAATTTCATTGGTTACGAATAATTAATAAGAACACTTCCTTGTTTACCTTGATGGTGTAGTCATCGCTGGTGGTCACCAGCATTTCAGAGTCGCGCGGATTGAAAGCCACGCTATTTACCACATCCGAATGCTTGAACTTGGCCAAACTAATGCCGTAGTATCGATCCCACAGGTAGGCATGTTGATCCTCGGCGCCACTGGCCACATATTCCTCACAGACATCGAGGAATATAAAGAAGCACTCGGTGCTGGGCGTGTAGGCCTTGTGGGCTCTTAGCATGTTTCCCACCCTTTTAAGAGTCATCAAATCGATGACATGAATGTCGATCTCTTGAGCTATTGGCGGCGGCTCGAGAGGATTAGCAATGACATAGTTCTTGGGCCAGGGACGCGTGTTTACGTACAAGTATCGGTGGTCTGGACTGAGTGCCATGCCAATGATGTGGCCATGCAGATCAATCACCTTGTCCACCTGATCGAAGCGATCTTTGACAGACTCATAGTCCCACCAGTCGGGGTCTGTGCGCGGTGCCTGCTGCTGCTGTTGTTCCGCAGCCCGCTTGGCAGCTATTCTCTCCTTGAGCGTGGGACCGGGATCGAGCTTTTTCGGGAAATACACATTCCCGATGCGCTTGAAACCGATCTGATGCGGTGTGAAGGTCTTTGAGCCCGTGGAAAAGATGAGATATTTGGGTATGCTGTTCTCCATTTCGTCGTATTCCTCGTGCAAATCCATTGAATCGTACTCCTCTTCCTCGTCCTCCTCGTCATTTGGACCATTGACAGAGGCGACGGCTTTTCTGTATTCCTCCAGATAGTGAATGGTGGCATCTCCGGGACGCGTCCTGGAACGACGCTCGCTGATGTCTGGCAAGTAGTTCTCTTCCGGAGTGGCACTTCTTGTTCGTCGCAGGCTGGCTGCATGGGACAAAGGATTCCCACTGGACTCTGGATCATTTCTGGGCTGTGAATTCTGCGTTGTCTTGCTACTTTCGTCGCCGTCGTCGTCAGAAGTGGCACGTCTGACTAACAACGGATCGTTGCTTTCATCTAACCACGGACATCTGGCCACCATGATAGCCCGCACAGAGCTTGCATTCCTATTGTAGAATTTGTACAATTGACTCATGATCGGCACGTGTTCAGAGTCGATCTCCTGATTGGCCTTGTTGAGCCACAGAACCGATGTGCTAACCAAGTGCGCCAGCCAGTGCAGGTCACCTGAGATCAGATATTGATCGCTGAACCAGGTGCCAAAGATATCGTACGGTCGGTTGACAACCCGACAGCGGAGATGTGACTCTGTGGCTCCCAGATAGAAGACTGCAATTTCCCCGGAAGTCGATTGTGGCGATCCAAAGTGGACGCCAGAGACCAGGAGCAGGGTGTCGCTCTGATTGAACTGTGAGTATTGTGAGTACTTCCAACTAAACTGCTTCATGTTGTGCGCATACTTCTCTGTACACGGATGCTGAGAATTCCAGATCTAAAACAAAGCAAAAAAGCGAATTAATCTCCTCTTTATATGTACATATAAGTGGAAGGCACTCACTATCACATAGCCATCCTTGGAGCAGGTGGCAAACATTTCGCCATTGTGGGCGAAGCTCACATGCAGCACCTGATGCGTGTGGCCGTGGTGGTTCTCCGCCGTCGATTCCAGTCGCTGGGCCTGGACAAAGGGGATGTGCGTGGACAGACGACGGAACTCCGAACGCCAGCTCTCGGCGCCCGGCTTCAGGGGAACACTGGGCGAGGCTCTGAAGTGCTCCTGGAACTTCTGACGCCACAGAAGGTCATCGTTGGCAATGCTATTCCACCGCCGGCAGCAGAGACTCGCCTGGAGCAGTTCGGGCACGCTCAGCTGCTCGAAGATCATAAGGAGCGCCGGCTCTGGCAGGGCCCACCATCCAAACGGATCAACGTCGCTGTTCTCCATAGAATTTGATTCATTTTTATCATTTACCAGTCGAGCCTTCTTAAGGGTGACTTCCATTGGATTTGTGACTTTACGCCCTCTGCAAAGTCTCTGCTATATATTTATCAGCTGGCGTTCCTCTTCGAATGAGTCTGTGGTGTAACAACCGGTTTCTCCGTCTTATTTTTTGTTTGTTCGAAATTAATATAACTTTCTCCTTTATTGTTATTGTTTTTCTTTTTTGTTTTTGCAAAATCAGCTGTGACAGCGAACAGAGTTGCCCTCCTCCGCATCGATTAATGTGAGCAAGTAAGGCAACCCTCTTATTTGTGACCATGAAAGGAAAACAAACTATTAAACAATTTACTACAATCTACAAATAAGGCATTAAAATTTGCTTTTTTATTATTATTATTTTATAAACAACAGCTGATAAACATAGTGACATTGCCTGACCTTGGCGCCACCTGCTTAAACAGCTGTAAAATCAACAGGTGTTACTATTTTCTATGTAATATTTATTTGGACCCACAAAAACATCACTCAAAATTTCAAAAATGCCGGGAGGCATGCGCTGCTTTAACCAAAAACAGTAAGTTCATCAACATTACAAAGATGTCAACTTCTAGCCGTGCTCCCACAGCATTTGGCAGCAGCTGGTGCGCCAGTGCAGCCACCAGGCCCAATCCTACAGAAATACTGTGGTGCTGGCGTCTGCCGTGCGGACACCCAGCGCTGCCTTCCGAGCGGAGGAGCAACAGCTAGCCGGGATGATAATCGACGAACTGGCCAAGCGAACAACTGTACCGCATAAGGAGTTCACCAAGCTGATCTTCTGCTCGTCTTCCAAGCGGCCGGTACCTGAATGCGAGGAGCATCTGTCTAGTGTGGCCAAGGATTTGGGCTTTAAGTGCGATACGCTCGCCCTACAAGACGACATTTGCTCAATTAGTGGTCTAAAAATGACACTGAACAGCCTTCAAATCGGCGACGACCAGGTGATCATCACTGGGGATACCCGGCGTCAGGTGTTGCAGCCAGTACACGGAGTTCTGGCAAACGAACTGATGACAGTGCAACCGCCTCCCAAACGATTGGTAATTAATAATGAAACTCCAGTGGAACCGGCACCCATCCTAGGAGCTGCTGCCCTTGTGTGGACCACCCTAGAGGCGGCACAACGCCTGCAACTGCAACCACTCGCCTTGCTGCGAGAGTTTGCAGTGGAAAAAGATCACAAGCAGGCAATGTTCCGCTTGGGTGGAGGTAATCCGATCACACCTAGCGAGATCTACACCTGGAACGTGGTCACGGGAACCGAAAAGGGAATAACAGAGAGTATTATCGATAAGCTGCATCCCAAGCGCGTGTGCAAACATGACGTTAAGCAGGTCACCGCCAGCCATCTACTAACGCATATGGTTCACTCCCTGCCACCCGGCAGACTGGGATGTGCGTTAATGGATGGAAAGGATGGCGTCATGGTCATGATTCTCGAAAAGCTGTAAGTTTTATTGTAACCCTCCTGGATTTCTTTTTTTGTTAATGATTTTTCTAAATTTTATGCTTTTTAGAGCTCCCAACATAGCCCAGGTTGACGGCCCGCCATTGCTTACTTTGTACACACGCGATCCCTGTCCCCTGTGCGACGATCTAGTCCAGCGGCTGGAGGAAGAATTCACTGGTCAATATCGGTTGGAAAAAGTTTACATTGACCGCAAGGAGAACGTTCGTTTCCTGCGGCTCTTTCGGCATGATATCCCGGTTCTGTTTTTAGACGGGCAGTTTCTCTGCATGCACCGACTGAACGAGGAAGCGTTAAGGGAGCGCCTGGAGCTCCTGAAGGACAAATTTTGTGACGAAAAGCAAGGGAATCGGTTCTAGAGTAAGCCACCTCTTTCAGTCACTTATCCTGGATAAGAAGTGATCTGTTATCTATGGATCTATACATTAAATACAAAATTTTTAATGCAGCTTTAAATTATGATGCCTTTTTTTATATTCTTTGAATTGTGTTTGTTACCCAAGAGATTTTGTATATATTTCCAAAGCTTTTTTAATTTCCTTTTTGACTTTTTTGTTTTATTAATTCCTTTCTTCTTTCCCATTTTTGTTTTAATGTCTAGATTTACTTTTAAAGAAATACAGCTTTTTGAAATGGTTTTGTTTTATAATTTAAAAAATCGTTTCACCGATTTCTCAAAAATGTAAAAAGTGTGAACACTGTCATCGATTGTTTGATAAATTCCATGTATCGATGCTATCGTTATGAGTCGGCCCTGCTCCTCATCACATTGAAGTAAAAAAAACAGTGCAGGTGTTAACGTTTCTATTAAATTCTCACAGAATATATTGAGCAAATCCCTATTTATCTGTGAAAATAGAAATATCAAACAAAATGGCACAAATGGACATGGAACTGAAGAAGGTAAGCCAAAGGACAGCCGGCATCCAGTGTTTCTGTCGGCGCGTGCAGCGCGTGCTTTGCCTCGCCTTGCCTTGCCAAAGGGTCTTTTTCATGACCATCTGATTTTCCTTTTTTCATGACCAGGCCTTCACCGAGATGCAGATCACCAAACTGGAGACCACGAAGAAGATCAACATGATTGACATGAAGTGCGACATGGTTAAAACCGGCAGACACAAGTACCAGCTTACGGAGAAGGGCACCAGCAGTCTGTCCGATGATACAAGGTGACTCCAAGCCCAAAAACCTATAATTTATTCCATGTTTAAATTGTTTTTTCCTCTGGAACAGGGTATATCAGTCCGTGGGACGCATGTTCCTGCTGACTGATGTACAGAACATGCGAGAGGATCTAAAGGCGAAGCAGGACAAGTGCGACAAGGCAATCGAACTACTCGAGAAGAAAAAGGAATTTCTGCAGAAATCTCTCAAGAGTCAGGAGGACGGTCTGCGGGAGCTGGTCCAACAGCGCAAAGAGGCTGACGTAGGTGCAAAATAAAGGATTCCATCCAGGCATTTAACCCACTCCTCACCGCAAACCATAAAAGAATGAAATTGCTTATTTATTTTCAATATATTTGTCCAAATTGAAGTTGGCATAACTAACAAACTCGTTGCCCAGATTGCGTTCGTGTTCCGGCCGGAAGTTGCACTTGTGCACAGGTAGGCAGGTAATTAACCACGGCTCCACTACCTCGCCGGAACAGAAGATCAGCTTGGATTCCGTGGGATCGCTCTGGAGCTTGGTGATTATCTGAGACATTTTGGCAATACATTCCTGCGACAAAAAGGGCGGGTCGGCCACTATGAGATCGTACTGCTTATGGTGTTCCTTGAGATAGTCCGGATTGTTATCGATGCAGTTGAAGTCGTAATACACGAAATCTGTTCCGTAAGCGCCAAATCGCTGATCGAACTCGAAGATGTTGACTAAAAAGACAGGTGAAGTGCAGTCGATTGATGACCAAAGCTTCAGGCGTTTATGTGGTTACCTTGGTCATGGATATCTTTGATGTTCTTGTATAAGGATGGGCAGGAAAGTAGAGCTATTCGAAAGTTCTCCCTCGACTCAGGATCTCGTTCTTCCAGAAGCTTTTTCACAACATCCCGCACGGTATGCTTGGTTTGCGTGCTGTACCAGAACTGGCTGAGTTGCTGCAGTAGTCGCAAATCAGTATTGGACTTTAGAATATCAATAGTTTTCTTCTTGCCCAATCTTCCTCGAAGTGTGCATCCTTGCCGGTCTTGTTGACAATCCGATCCTTTTCCTCAGCCTCGCGGCTCGAACGCTCCGCTAGGAATTCATTAAGAATGGCCAATGTGTCGGCGGGCAGAGCGATTTCGTCGTCCATTTTAATTTATACACGTTTAGTTATTTAAACAAAATTAAGCTAAAATGTGCGTTGTGATTTAGGGATGATACCTTAGTGATTGCCAGATATCGATAACAACACTTGGAGCCGTTAACACTAAAACTTTAAATACAGAACGTATTTTTAATTAATAAAATAACAGTTGAGAGAAACATGAAAAGAATATTTAGGATCTGAAAGCTTAAAGCTGGGGCTTAAAATTAAATAATTCTAAAAGGCAGTGTAAATACCCTCAATGAAGAACGGTGAACTTAGACATTTCTATCGAGCCAGTTCCCTCTATCGAAAGAAGTACCATCTCTATCGTACGCACGAAGAAGTTAATTTACGTGTAGCAGTTTTTTTTATTAATTAATAACCAGATATCGGGAGAGACCAGACACACACGGGACTGTTTAAGTCATAAAGGTGAGTTCGACCGTCTTTTAAACAAAATTAAATAAAAATACAGATATCTGCAAGAACTGAACACGTTTGAAATACGAGAAGAGGTGGAGAAATATCTTACCTGGGCCAGCTCTCCCTTTCCGTCGCCAGATCTCAGATAAAAATGTGCTAAGGACAGCGAGCAGCGAACAGTTTGCCCAATTTGAGTGAAGTGTAGTGGCCAGATATGCGGGTAACCCCATTCCCTCACGTTTCAATAGAGGGGAGCAGGAGCAACAATTTCGAGAAGCCCGTAGTTAACTTTAACCATCAACGAAGGGCCTCTGCACTTTGAGCGCGCTACCCATTTTGCTGTGTCACCGCTGCGATCTGGGATTATCATTTAAAGTTCAGTCATTTTAATGCTAGTGGCTGGCGTGCCCTCGCCCCCATACCCAGGCGTTTCACCTGCTGCTGCTGTGTATGTCTGACGTGTTCTTATTTCTGCCCAATTGACCGGCCATGTGACGTCATGTATAGAATATCATCAAATATCACAAAATTTTCATAAGACTGAAATTATTCAGCCAGTCAGGTGTAACTAACTTAGCCAGGGCTGACCCAGTTTTGTGTCGAAGGACCCCCCCGGACATGCATATTCAAATCAATATTACCCGCCCCATGGTCCTGCATTTTAAATGACAACTAATGACCCCAAGAGCTTATCACTCAATAATGTCTAGATACACGTACATACACTGAAGTGACCGCTGCGCCGTCGCTGTGTGTGGTTTGCCCAACTCCAATCCCCTCCAACCCATCCACACCTGCGGCTGCCACCTGTATGTGTTAACTCTTCAGGCGAATAGACCAAACATTTCGTAACACGCGCGCATTGTGGTTAGTTTATTAGTTGGCTCTTTTGCAAGTGCAGCGCTCGAACTCGCATCATAAACTCGCTGGCACAGAAATAAGTATTATTGCGGAACCATCCATCCCCCGTTAAAGGTTCAACCAGAAAGTCATAAGCAGTTAAGATCACTTACGTTTTCCCTTCTGTCATAACGATTTCTTTTTTTTTCTCTGGCATTGTATGCAAAGCTCTCCGCCTGTGTAATTGTGGCCAAAACATAATCTTGCACATTAAAACGCCTCGGCACACGCCTCCCGTCCCGTTGAGCGTGTGCGAGCCGCTTGCAACTTTCCATTTGACTGGTTTAACAGCTGAGACAGCTGGAGTTTCTCAAAGGCCCTAAAAAAAACGATTTTTAAGAGTATCTTTCAGTTATTTTATAGAACTTGAAAGATACAGTTACTTTATAGTTTTAGTAACTTTAGAGAACTATCCAGTTCCGGTTACTTTTAAGAATTAATTTAAGCACAGAACGCAGAAAAGGTGAAATATTTTGAGCGAGCCCTAACACACAAGTTAGATAAGGTCGCGGTTACTTTGGGTTCGGCTTATCATTGCCCTCGCATTGCCACGATAAGAACAGAATTTTCTGATGCGATAAGAACAAAAAAAGAGCAAAGTAACTATTTTCAGTAAGAATTTCTGTCATTATTCCTTCGCACTTATCCGAGTACTGAATATTTTCTCTTTAGTCTGATCCGTTGATCCCAGGTTGCTTAAAATATACAGTGTTTTTCAGTAATCATACAATAACAAAGCCTAATTCCATTTCAGAACTGATCCACAACAACGGAGAACACGTAAACATCATGAGCACAGCAACCGACCAACAGCCACCGCGCTCTGAAAGCGCTGAGAACAGCTCCGAGAGCTCCTCACAACAACAGCAGCAGCAACAGGAAGCCCCGCCGCAGCAGTCATCTCAAACACAAAATGGACCGGCCAAGCTTTTGCAGCATTTCCAAACGAACCGCATCGACTCGGCACTGTGGGCCCTGCGCCTGCTGACCATCTTCTTTACCGTCAGCTATGTTCTACCCATCTTTACGTGAGTGTTTCTACATTTCTTTTGAGTTAAAATTTTTATTATTTAAAAAAAATGTTCTTTGCAGTTCACAACAGAGTTCGTTTAGCAAGGTTTTGCTGGCAAATGCGGCTATCTCAGCGCTACGCCTGCACCAGCGGGTGCCAGCGTTTTCGTTTAGCCGCGAATTTCTCGCCCGACTTTTTGCCGAAGACTCGTGTCATTATATGATGTACTCGCTGATCTTTTTCAACATCAGGCCATCGTTGCTGGTGCTCATTCCAGTGCTGCTCTACTCTGTGCTGCATGCCTCCAGCTATTCGCTCAAGCTTCTCGATGTAAGTTCTCAATGAATAATATTTTTATGGATCTTTTTATATTGGTATTTGTATCCATATTTCTAGCTGATTGGCCAAAACTCGTGGTGGGGAGCCCGTTTCATCATTTCGATTGTGGAGTTCCAGGCGGCCAACATACTGAAGGCCACGGCATTCTGCGAAATCTTTATTATGCCCTATGCCATTGTGCTGACATTTATGTGAGTGATTTTGAGGGATTTCCGGATAATTTTCAGATAATTAACTGTTTTTTTTGTTTAAATTTTAGGAGTCACGCTGGTCTAATGACGCCCATCATCTACTATCATTACCTGGTGATGCGCTACAGCTCGCGACGCAATCCCTATCCGCGTACCGCCTTCTCCGAGCTGCGCATCACCTTCGAGGCGCTGGCCGCCCGCTCGCCACCAGCTGTGGGCAAGATTATTCGTGGAGGAATTGGATTCGTTAATCGTCTGGCGCCGCAGCCACAGCCGGCCCCAGCGCAGCAGTAATAAAAAGGATTAACTCCAAAAACACCACCCCAACTACAACTACCAATCGACAATGACATCTGAATAACTAGATTGGTTATCCCTTTTATTTGTTTAGTCCTTTGCCGTACCAAGCAAAAGGCAGTTTTCAGTTAGTTTTTCCCATAACAAAAACGTTTTGGCATTTTAGTTTAAATTATAACTATTGTAATTACTGTAATTCCTGAGTATCTTTATTTCTTTTTGAATCATACACACACACACACATTATATATTTGTCGCACACCAAGTGTGTTTTGAAGGATCAAAGCGTCGCGTATTATTATCATTAATCTCAGACAAAATTATTTAACTTAACTTATATGTTAATTAAACTGATCACACATATGAACGAAGGAGTTGATAATGGTAATAATGATTTACGTATATTTTTTATGAATGTGTAAATGTTACTAAGGAAACAAAAAGACAGTGAACTTAATAAATGAAATCGTACAAGAAGTTATTTTATTATTATCCAGAAAGGGAGGTGACCAAAGCGGTCAGGTATTTATTTACAGGGAAAGCAAGACGTATGTATCATATTCCAAATTAATAAATATGCCCGATGCTTGTTTCTATTATTTATTCAAGGACAAATATGTTTATATTTAATATTTATATTTAAGGCATTTTATTTTATAAGATTTGGAAATATACAACTACTATATTTATGCAATTTAACGAATTTTTAGAACAAAAGATGCTTTGAAATTTAAATAATATTCTAGATTGGACCAATAAATACTTTCACAAAAGTAACTTCGTTTTAGTCATAAAATGTAAGTAATAAAAAATAAATAAATTTAATAAAAGTTTAATTTTGTAAGCTTGTTATGTGCTTTTAACAAAAAGAAAGTCGCCAGAAAGTATGATTTGATTTTTATTATAGATTTCTTGTATTGCCTTTTTATAGTTTGGCTAATTATTTATTTATTAATAAGAGCAAAGAAGAAAAAACTCTTTTTTTCAATATTTAGTTTATTTTATATTTTCCTAATAATTATATGTATTACTATTTACAAAAATTATATTTTTTTTAATTAATGGGAAAGTAATGCTAGATTAATTCATAAACACATTTTAAACATTTCAAAAAAATTTTTAAAACGTTTTCCGAAGTTTAATTACCATGAATATTAGTATTACTAATATTAGTATTAATTATTTTCTGAACACTTAAAATAGTATTCACTATTTTCTTGCAAATCCTTTTCCTTATTAAGAAAATGGGAGTGCTTTCTATTTCTATTTACTACCCCCAAACTCGTCCTGGAAGGAAAGTAAGGGGCGAAAGCTTGGCTTTACAAACTTCCTCAAGTTCAATGAACTTCCTTTTGCAGCGCCAACAAATTATTTGAGGTGGGAGGTAAGACTCACTTTCGTTCGCAGGGAGGCAAAGTCTTTGGGGGTTGCGACTTTTCCTTCGGAATAGCAAGGAAGGAGGCAGTCCGTTCGTTCAACAGCATAGTCAGTGAGCCAGTTTATGGCACGGAATGGTGTCTGTGTCGATGGCAACGTCTGCGCGTTGTAGTCATCATGGGGTTCCTGAACTTTGGCTCGAGCCAAGATTTGTTTTCTAGTTTCGAATTTCCAAAGGAGGAAATAAAATTTCCCTTGATTTCTGACCGTTGTTCTCTGCTTTTTATTAGATCTAATCCTGATGGGTTTTTTCTTAAATGCTTTGTAGTCTTTGGAGATAATATAATAATAATATAATAAACTTTGAAATATCTTACTTTTGATGTTCTATAGTTATTCATTTTGAGAAATACATTTTAGTTATAATTTAACATCAGCATTCGGAGAGTTTATTAGTAAGTTTCTATTTATTTTTTTATCATTTTATAAAATAGTTTCACTTTAAAGTAAAACCATCGATCTCTTTTTATTAAATTAAAGTGTCAGTGTGTGTTATTTAATAGAACTTCCAGATCTTTAAAACATCATAAGATTTACTTACCTGGGAAGGAAGTTTTTAAAAGATATTTTAAGCAGAAAAAATTCTAAAATTACAAGATACCTACAATAAAATATACAGATATTATTTCTTATCATAAAATGCTCTTTTATCCAAACTCTTCTTAATTTTATTAGCCAGTCTAATATTAAAATCAATACAAAAGAAATTCAAATAGTCACAAATCTTTCAAATTAAGCAAATGTTGTGAACACGCATTTAATTCAAGCAATAAATTTAAATTTCAATTGTTATATGGCGGAGTCTCCTTGGTGGCGGATATGGTACACACATATATATGGGTCAAGCAACCCAAAATCGTAGCCCTGGTCTTGTCTGCCCCCCAGAAATAGGAAAGAACCTTAGAAATCCTTCTCCGCCTGGGACACGCATAAAATGTGAGCATAAAGCCAGAGTGCTGATTATGCATTTCCACCCTCGCCAAATGACATCATTGACAGGGTCCCACCACACACATAGGAACACCCAAAAAACAGTTGCACATGCTGTAATGGAAAAGCGGCATTCATTTAGTTACCGAAAGCGAAAGCATGAAAGCACAGCTGAAAATAAGCCAGCCATAGGCCTTTGGGGTTGTCCACCAGCAGCAGTCGTAAGCGCTCTACACTCCCCCACCTCTGGCTGGGCGGAAGAGGTCTTTGAACTCTTCACCGAATGTTGTACTGAAAATGGGTCACGACTCGAGCGTTTTCCAAATCCAAAAATTTCCCCCTTCGCTCACTCACTCTGCACTCCGGCGAACACAAAATCAAAGGGAGACCTGGAACGGGAATGAGACAGAACGGAGAACCAAGTGGAGTTCGTCTCGAAGCAATTTCAAGTGCATTGCGTAGTCGCTTGGCGTTTGCGCAGCTCGAAAAAACAGCTGATAAGGGGAATTTATTCGTCTTGGTCTTCTGCACGATATCAGCAGAAAGGTGGATGATTTTTAGCACTGGGTGTGTCTTGCTATGAGTCTGAGTTTGATTTCAACAGATAACACGGGATTTATTTGAATTAATATCAATCAAGGGAAGATTTTAAATAACAGATATTATAGCTGGGGTTTTTTAGCTTTCAAAAAAGGTTGTTTGCTAGGGTACAAAATCTAATAAACATAGAATTTGCAAAGTAATATGCTCATAATTTATTTCTTTAAAACTTAAATGAAAATCTTTTAAAATTTCGTTGGTTTTGAACATTGAGAGCTCTAAGATTGAGAAGATCGATACAGGAAGGTTTTGGATAGGATTAACAATGAGCTGCTTGCTTGGAAACTTTGATTTAGAATAAATAAATAAGTAAACTAAATGGTAAACAGAAGCCATTCAATTAATTTAAATACACAAGAAGTCTGAAAATTATAAATATGAGTCCAAAGTTGTTTCAAAACATCTCATTTCTTTAGCTTTCTGAAGCATCCAAGATCCGGGTGCCCATGCTCAAGATTATATATAGTTTATGGGGTCGGAATCGCGTCTCTTCTCTCTATTCTGCCCATAGCTACAAAGTATAAAAATGGAAAATCTATCACAAGTTCTTTAACTTCTCTTCAACTTCTCTTATTCCAGTTTGAAAGAATCGAAGCATTAATTTCCCTCCTCTCAAACATAAAGTTTTGTTTGAGAAAAATTCCAAAATTTCCCTTCTCTCAAACCGTTTTCTCTGGTAAAAGTTTGAGTGGAAGTTAGTTTATTATTTCCCAGCAAACGAATTTTAACTCAAACTGATTCTATGCTTGAGAGCAGGGAAATTGTTTGAAAGTAGAGTGGGAAAATCCACTCAAACTGCTGATAATTTCCTCTCCAATTGGACTTCATATGGGCATGACATAACCGGCTGTGAGTTTGTTTGTTTGGAGATACATATACCATGTGTAGATACTTCTGGGTGGTGAGGGCATAGCTTTTCTTCTTGTGTTTTGCTCTCTGGCCAGTGACCCTTGTCGACTAACGGTATCCATAGTATTAGGTAAGTGGTTCTTTGTGCATTTCCCTCTCATTCACTCCCCCGTATATGTATCTATACAGATAATATAGTACTGGAAATGGATTTGATCTGGTTTTTCAATTCTACCCGCAGGTCAGCTTTTTTGAGTATTCCTTAATTTGGGGCCGAGTTTGTCGCTTTTGTAAATGGAGTGAGTATATGCATAGGAACCATATTTTGATCATTAGATAGTGTTTTTCTTGCGCACTTTGTTTTTTTCGTATTCTATTTTGGCTGTTGTAAATTTTTGGGGGAGGTACTTGAGAGTTAATGTGATTGGGCTTAACAATTCTCTTACTCGACGGGCATAAATCTTTGCTCAAGTGGCCATTCGAGGCTCCAAGATGGTGATCTTTATTCGGGAATGTATAAAGTAGGTTTTCCTAGAAGGTGCAGAGAAAATCTTAGGGCAATTAATTTAATTATTGCTATCAAGTAGCTCCTCAATCTTCTAACAGAAATTGCTGTGAAAGGAAAATCGTTTGGTGTCTGATGGAATTCTAAAAAATACGGGTTCTTTAAGGATTCATAGAAATTTAAATTCAAAATTTGTGGTTGAATATGGAGTTTTTAAAATTTTTACTATAAGTAATAATTAAGTGTTACGCTCTCCCGTCAATTTGTTTTATTTCTTACTCAAAAAAAGTAATTCTAACATGACATTGTGTTTCAGATACTTTTTAAATATATTATTATGATCGCTAATGTCTAATACTCTGCATTAGGATTATAATAATCAAAATAAGGCTATAAAGACAGCTCACGCAAATTCGGAGAAGGCAAATATCTGCCCCATTTCCTTTTGAGCATGAAAATTATGCGCATGTCAATGGGCCAAACCACCCTCTCACCTCTCGGATTCTCACCCCCGCCTGAGAAGGGAAATTTCACTGTCAAGAAAGCGAAAGGAAAATGGCAAGTTCAATGAACCCGGTACCCACCCAAGGAAAAGCCAAGTCGGAAAACCCCAACACGCAGAAGCCGGAGGAGCGGATCCCAAACTAACCCCCTTGTGGGATGGGAAGGGAAGTTCCCTTTTTTTTGGGTTGAAAACTCATGCGTAGTTTGGTCTTGGTGCAGGGCTCGCCAAGGGGTGGCACGCACACCTTCAGTTACCCAAAATGGTAGGAAGGTGAAACCCAGTGGGTGAGGGGCCAAAGTGGGTGGCAAATAGACACACATCTGAATATCTGAGAAAGAAGATAAACACCGGAAATGAGCCAATATAACGCGAACTAGATACGGAAATCCAATGACAGATAGATTAACTGTTCCATTTAGAATAGATGAGTCAATTTTTTCATTTTTGTGCCCTTAGTTTTGCCTTCATTTTCTATGTTTCTATTTTGTAAAGTTTAAGTACCTTAAGCTTTATAATAAGAGGAAATTCCTGGAGTTTATTTTTGTTTTTCTTTGTTTAATTTTACCTTAAGGTTAACCTTGACCATCGAGCAAGGGCTTGGGGTACATTGACTCGATTTCCAGGTAAGTACTTTCCTCCTCTGCCCCACCTACTCCGATCACTCACCGAATGATCAAGTTCCCCTGCTATTACAAACTGCACGCGCAGTTTAAATAAACGTCAAGCGTCGCCAGTGTAAAATTGAAATTGCTAATCACAAATGGTAATATATTCTATTATTTACGATTGACACGCTCTATTAGCAAAACGTAGAACTTCAACAAAAATTAAATAATTGCAAAAATGCAGTGGTATATGAATAACTATTTATAAGTGTATGCATTCATTTCAGATATTGTATTTATTTTAGTTTTTAAACAAATTAAAATAAATACAAACAAAATTATATTAGTTATTGATCCGTTTAAAAGTGAATCTCAAGATAACATTTAAAATATTTAATAAAAATCTGTAAAACACATTCATATAGAAATATCTAAATAACACTATATTAATCATATGAACTAATAAATTTCAATATAATCTTATCTAAAGCAAATAAATGTAATATACCGGGTATAATTAGAATATATTTACGTTCGTTTCTAAACACAAATATTATTCCGCAATTCAACAATCTTAAAGTGTAATTATCTTGATAAGGCTGATGATAATTATAAGATGCAACGTATTATCAAGATCGGCGCCCCATTCGTAATGCCTAATATAATTTTTATTGCACGTAACGTGCTGATGATTGCTATTTTCAAGGATGTTTTATATACAGTGCATTAACATTAGGCTATAATTAATAAAATATAAAAAATATATTATTAAATTAACCAAAGTTAAAACAAAATATAATAATTATTTTCTTCAAGCTTAATTATTTAAAATCTTTTCTGGAGGAACTGAATACAACTTATTCAGATCAAACTAATTAAAAAAATAATAATAATAATGATATAATAATATATTGTATAGTACCTACAATTTTGTTAAATAAAAATAAATAAATTTATAGATCAGCGAAGATCCTGGGTATATAGAGAGTTTACCTTCCTGGATTTACCTCCCCTATACAGAACAATAAAAACAAAGCATCTAAAAGGCAAAAACTGATATCACCTGGAAAGTAAAAAACAAATGCAACAACTGTCCCACTCGAGTAACGATTGTCCAACTTTAAACGAGTCGAGATATGAGCAATATAGATACATTCACATATATTTAGATACTTGTTATATTTCAGGGGTGATGATATAATTGGCGTGGGCGCGGCATACGCTCTTCATGTTCCTTAAATAACTGTACAACCGAAAATAATCAAACTGCAAGTTGTCTTGAGATATGAACAACTTTGTTGCTCTCATACACACACACACACACATTGGGAGAGAGAGACAGAGAAGTGGGGGGGCGGATTCCCTCCCCACTCACACAAGTGCAGGCCACGCGCAGCTGAAAAGCAAACATCGAGAAATCAGACAACAACACAAACTGTAAGAAAGACTGTCTAGCTATAATAAGCCATTTAATAGTTGAGCGAGAGCGGGAGAGATGCAGCAAGCTAGAGAGGGAGGTGGTGGCACAGCAAACATGTGCATGCGATAAATGCAACGTGTAATGTGGGGAGGCAGTGCAATAGTTTTCGACAGTCGCTCCCTATGCGTTTTGAAGGAGGCCGTGCATCGGTTTACGATGCACGTGTAGGCGGTCAATGAACCCGAACCTGCGAGCCACACATATAGAGACAGATAGAGAGGGAGAGAAAAGAAACCGAGAGGCAGAAAGTGCTTGAGAGAAGTGCATTGTGAGAGTTTTCTCGCTGGCGAGAGGAAGTTGTCACTGCAGTTATTATTGACGCAGTCTGCCTACGTGCAAAATGGCAACAGCGCTGCCGGAATGAACCGCCCCTTCCCTTATCTTACCATTATCGGTGGCTGATCCGTAATACAGTGAAGCTACATTATCCGCCCCTATGAATATGGATAAGTTACCGAGTGCACAATTGAATTGCTAAGCGATAAAGCCACCGAAGCAACTACTTTAAATTCTGTAAATCAATTGAAAAACGATCGGAAATGTATTCAAATTGTTAACATTTACTCAAATGGTTATACTTATAGGTTAAATACTTTTTAATTTCAATTTTGAGCCGGTTTTCCACGGACAGATAAAGTATTTGCTAAAATAAAGTCATTTTCTTGAGCGACAAGACTTTTTTTACGTTCAACAACTTGTGTTTATAAATGACCTTTGGTTAAAGCCGGTTTTGCTCTGCATTTAATAGTTAGTTACAATTAACCAACCTCTCTCTTTCATTAGTAATTTTTTAACAATATTTACAAGCATCGCAACTTATAGTTTTAGAATTTAGAATTTCAAATAGGGCTTACAATAGTTTGAATAAAATCCTGATACTCACAAGTAATAAATTTAAAACCAAACATTTACAATTTGAAATGATAAACAGCTAATTAAAGCTATAGAAGAGAGAGGGAAGATCATTTTTCCACAATATTTTTCTCGAGTATTTTCCATCCCACTAATCGGTATGTTTTGCTGTTGCATCTTGGTAAACAAATTTATTGCAATCGCAATAATAGGAATTACATCAGATTGGATAAGGCATTATTGTACTTCCACCTCGACTGCAAAAAAAAAAAGCATTCGTGCTGTATACATATGTATAAATATATTCAAATGAGTCTATTTGACATTTCATACCTATATGCCATAAATTGCTTAGTGCAATTGTGAGGGTAAGTGGTTACATGAATTCCAGCCAAGTTATGCAACCTCCAAGCGCGATAAGCATTTTCTAGAGTCCCCGAGTCCAGACCCTGCCTGCCCTATCTAATAAGGAATATTACAAAGTTGTGGTAGTCGCCACGGCACTCAAAACTTGTTGCGCCTCAGCAAATGTAATAGCTCCACACGAGTGTTGACATTACTTTGTACAGATTCCAAATATTTGCTCTCTGATTACGTGCACCCGTTTTTTTCTAATTCCATTCGCGAATTGGGAGGCGCATTTTATTTCTGCAGTTATCTATAAAAAAAAGATTGCATAACGAATCAAAGTATTACAATGATAGTTTCAGGATCATTACCATTATTATACGTATACGTAATGTTCTCTTATACCGTCTTAAAGTATCTTGCTTATTGTATTTTCAAGCGAGTTGATTACATAAACAATACGTTAAATAACTTCATAAAGAGCAATAAACCATTCAAATAGGGCCTTTTAAAAAACCTATGACAACACTTTTTTAAAATAAATAAATAGTAATCCCCCAGTCTCAGTTTTTAGGCTGATATTATATATGAGTGATTTTTCATCTTAAACATATTTCTGATAAAATTATTATTCAAGTAAATGCAGTTAGCTTGTCATTTAGAAAAGGCTTCGGATTTTCAACGTTTTATAGCTTGATTTCAAATATTAGACAATTTGGCAAGGAACTCTGATTTTACGAATTTCACAGGAGAAGCTTCTAAAATATACATCTACAAATTCAAACATTTAACGGATGTCCTCCCACCCAGACGAAGAAAAGATATTTGAACTCTTGACAGCCAAAAAAGACGCCCACATTATCATGGCAAGTGTCGAGCGATTACACAGATTGCGTTTATGCGTTTTTATATGAATACATGTTTTTATTAATATTTATTTCCCTAAAATAATAATATATACTTTAATAAATGCAATATCTCTTTATTAAATATGATATATACTTGCAAATATTATAGATACTACTAGATTCTTAAATTTTTTAAATGAATTCTATTCTTTCAACTAAAAAAAAGTGAAAATAAAATATATTAGATAATATTCTTCGATATCTACGATAAGATACAAATTCTAATTTCACGTACTCTTCAGTACACAAAATCGGAGGCATAAACATGGCTACAGACACCGAGAGAGTCGTGCACACTCGTTGCATGAGCTACACGAGTTCTGCTTCTGCCCCCCTCCCCCAGGTGCATGTGCAGCATGTGTCGAAAATAGTGGCACGTCCTCTCGATGTCGTTGAAAACTGTTGCACGGCCGCCACGCGGACTCTGTCGCTGCACGCTGTCTGACGCCGACTGCGCTGCTCGCGTTGCCGTTGCCCTTTTTGCAACGTTGCCAGACGCCTTGGGTTTGGGGTTTTCGCTTGTGGCTCTCGGCCTCGGCCATTTGTGTTGGTGTTGGTCGTTGCCAAAGTCGCACAAGGGTTGAAGCTTTAATTTATCACACCCCCCGCCCTCCGGTCTAAGCCCTGGGCCGACTTCCTCCCCCTGATCTGCAGCAGCGCAGGAAATGCGCTCAGCGTTGCTGCAGCGTTTTCTTTGCCGCCGCCGCATCTCAGTCACGCGTCAACAGAAATTTCTTAATTTTATGAATTCGCCGAAATTCTGCACCTGTATAGATAATTTATGGATCATTTTTGTTGTTAATTATACGCTGTAATTCGTAGAGTAAAAGGATGTATGGTATTCGAGCAACAGCACAAGGTTTGAGTAAGATAAAGGCCCAAAAAGTAGGCAATGATTTTGGGACCGGGTATTTTATAGTCGGGAATAATAATAAGATAGTGAACTATACCATAATAACAATGAATCTAGATATTAAGTAGAATATACCATCAGTAACCGGTATCTCAAAGTCGATCCACTGGACTATAGCTTTATTTCTTGGTTTATTTTTCATTTTTGTCGCTGCTCCGTTTACTTCAGGTCAATACACTCTTTTTGTAGCAACAAAGGAATGTATCAGCCCTGCTCTCGTTTCCAAATTATTTTTATATATCCGACACTAACCGAATACAAGGGCATGCTAGAATGGATGGGGAAAAGAAGTGCCTTTGAACGCGTAAAATATGTATTTATTTTTGATCAGGATCAACTAAAACAACCAATTGTTTAATATTAACATGATTTACCTATAGATTTCATAGATTTCAGAGATTACGAAAGGTAATAATTCGAAATTCTCTCAGAAAGTAGATAATAAAAGCTTTCCCTAATTCTATATTCTTAAATATTTTATAATATGAAGTTTTATTTGCAATAAATGCTCTATAACTAAATATTTGACGTGTCATTGAGAACTGTGCGAACCTTGGACAGTGACTGGCAACTCTTCCTGGCCCAGGGTCGTCGTGGCCATCTTTCTTTGTTAAAAAATCTGAAGTTTTGGGCCGATTTCGGACAGAAACGTCATCCGGCCAGAAGCAAATGGCGATAAGAACGAAAAGCTGAAAGCCCAGCGGCGACAATCCAATCCGAACGTGCGTGTAGATATCATAATAAAAATTTTATTGAGTAAGTTGAGCGTCGATGCCAGCACAAACAGCAGCGAGAGCAACAACAACAACAATAAAAACAACAATTGCCGAATAAGTACAACAACTGCGAAAACGGCGCACCTTTGCCTGTGTGAGAGGCAGCTGCGGCAAATGCCGGCTCGCACACACACACACACACACACACAAACGTACGCCGAGCGACTTTCATTCTGCACCAATGCCGCGCAGTCGGCGTCGCTGTCTCGGTCGCTGCCTCGGCCGCTGCTCTGCCGCTGCGAGCTTTGTTCTCGGCAAATTTTTCGGTTCTCGTATTTCTCGACGAGCAGGCGACGCGGACGGACCACCAAGTTCTCCGATTATTTAAACAAAACCTCGAGTTAAAGCTATATATTCCCTGCAAAAAGGAACAAAAATCACAAATACAGTGCGCGACATAATACCAATTGATCTCATTTGCCTTAAACAGAAAAAGTAACGGAAAACATACTGAGAGCAACAATTACTTAAGTTTAGTTCCAAAACGCAAGTGCAATTTTTTAACTCTCTGTACGTGTGTGCGTGTGTGTGTGTCGTTTTTATTTATTACCTAAAGACTGACTGAGGCAAAATCAAAAGCAGTGTTTTCGTGGAAAATTGCTCAGAATCAAGAAGTGCGATAACATATTTGTTCGTGAACCTTCATTAGTTATAATATCCGCCACAAACATACATACATACATACATACAGAAACAACCTAGGTCAATATTGTTTATAGTGGCGTGTGAATGTGCGCAAAGACAACACAATGAGTGCTAGATAATAAATAGCAAGCCCACACACACAAACAAACACACTCGCACTCACACTCACACTTACACTCGTGATTAGAGCCGTTCATACATATACACGGAAATCGGAAGGCGGCAGAGACGAGAGCCAGCGAGTGAGAGAGAGACAGGGAGAGCAGCACGATTCTAAAAGCTGAAAATAATAATTTTATAATATATCGAAGGCTGCGCTGCCTCTGGCGGCAAACGACGAGTAAGCTCGGACGAGAAAACCCGAACGCTCGCCCCGAAAGCTACGCGCCCATATCACGTATACGTACGATCGCTCGCTGCCCGATCAGCAGCTCTCTTCAGCTACGACGACGACCACGACAATAACAAACCAGAACCACTACTACCACCACCCAGAAAACTTGAAAAACAGAATAACAAAAACAGTGAAAACTTAGAAAACAGAAAAAGAAAACAGAAGTGGTCCTGTTCTAACGGCCGACGACGACTCAGTGTGTATTTTGTAATTGGTCATCGGCGGGCGAGTGAGAGCGAGAGAATTGTCGCAACACAATTGTGATTACGGGTACGGGTACGGGTACGACGGCTACGGGTCTGTTTCGCAGTTTCGGCGGAAAACACTTGCCGCTGGTCGACGCGCGGGTTTAGACGCGCGACTCCCCCAGAACAACAAGCAATCAGCACCCAACAAGTGTTAAGCAATCGCCAAGAGTAACGCAAGCCCCCCTTTTGGATTACACATTGCGTTCCAAGATCAGTTTTCCAGTTACAATTTATGGTGAGTTTTGAAAAATTGTACCTCTTTTATGGTAATTAGTGCCATATTTTCAGTAATTTTAGCATTATTTAGGGAAATATATAAATGTATACTAATTATTACAAAAACTTAAATCGAAAATAGCCGAAAAAATCTCAATTTTAATCAAATGCCTAACTATTTTAAACCCTTGTATCGTAACCTCATATTCTCCAGAATTATCCATATTCTCTCAAAAATAAATATTTACTTAAGCTGAAAAATATTTGTATTGGCTTAGCCAAGTGTTTTTGCCATAAATAACGCTCTGTCTAAAAGATAATAACATATTTAAAGGATATTCTATTCTCTTAGAATGACAGTACTTTTTATTATACGGTTAAATCCTCATAGGAATATCCCCCGGATTAATATTCAGCATTTATTTCATCATTCATTCTTTGGCAAGCTAAGTACATTCATGGAATAGTCATCCGATTTTTATAGAATTCAAAGCAACTGTATTTTAATGCCTAGGAAAGAAATTTTAAAATCCAGAAACTTGTTAAGTAGTCTATGATTTTAAATTAATAAAAATATGTAGTAAAAAACATACACAAAACTAGGGTAAAGCTTTGTATAATGTAAAAATTCCATCCCCATAATGTCTGACAAAATAAAAATAAATATACGTGAAAACCCCTTATTTAATAAATAATTAGAAATATCATTTAATCAACACCCAACCCCTTACGTCAATGATTAGCTCATAAAAATATCAAAACAGATCTATAAACACACACGCCATTAGGGGAAAAAAATCACACAGTTATTTCACCGATTAGAATCTGGTTGGAAAGTGAAGAAGAAAGGCCAGGACACTCACACACACCCCATCGGTAATTGGGACAGGTTCCCAAGACGTTATATTGATGAGTCAATGGGATTAGAAAACGGGGAGCTTATTGAGTCATCATGACAATAGGCCAATATTATATTGTTCTAGGTATTCGCTATTTTTGATAATGAATCGATGTTCAAGAGGGGTTCCCTACGCAGTCGTGAGTCACCGCTGACCGTTGGGTGAGTCACCACTTAAAAGGATCATTTAACGCAAGCCTAATCTACATATGGGTATCAACAGGTGTTCTTAACTAGAAACCAGATAGGAATTGATACTCGTGGCACTCGCAGGACTTCATCAGAAATCTTTATAATCATGACCACACACAAATTATTGATAACGCTTTGGGTTCAACTCATAACTATGCACTTTATATAATAATTACAGAACTCAATTGACTTTCATTTCGCTTATAAATGAAATCAGTTTAAGACCTGTCACTTTGGCCACCAGATAAGGATCCGGTAAGACACGAGCCTTTAACATTGTAGCGGGCAAATGCATTATAAAAAGATATAGACGCTTATTTTGTGTCCGAAGGTCAGTGCCAACGTCAGGCGTCGGCGGCGGGTAAAAACTTATAAACAAACCCAAAAAAGAAATCAGAAAATAATTCTAACTGGGGAATTGCAAAAGAATTCATTCTTTTTTTTCTGTTCTAATCTCTGGAACTTGATATTGAGGTATTTATGTGCACAGGAAATTGTTGTCGTGGTGGTACCGATTATAAAACAAAAGAATAAAAAAAAAACACAACGTTAATGGTTTGCTATCGCAAAAATTGGCAAGTAGATTTTGATTCGCTTTTCTTTTCGGGTCGCGCAGGCTTGGGTTGTCGTAGCTGCGTTCATTCACGTTCCACCTGTTGTTGTCACTTATCGGAGAACGGAGCCCAGAGCCCAACGCCAACTGAGTTCTTATCACCTCTCTGGCGATATTCAAATGTTCGAGTATTCAAGTGGAAAACGCTCAAGTTTATCTCGTTTCGCTTTAATGAATGGAACCGGAGCCGTGCTTAAATAATAATTCTTCATCGGTAGGTAGGTAGGTGGTGTGATGCCCTGATATGTTGGCGGAAAGGGATGATAGTGAGCTGATTTATAAGCCATAACTGGAAGGCGGAAATATTTACTATTGATAACATATTTATACCACGAATTTCGTCTTGTTTCAACCGTTGTAAAGAGGGCCTCCTTCACTACCCTGAAAATTCTGCTTAAGTTCTAATCAATTTTGCTTAAAAGTATCTCAAATTATCAAAACTTCTGGTTAAACTCATATCAGTTTTCCTTAAAACTATCGCAAATTAGCATCTGTAATATTTCTGTGAATCTTGCCTATTAATATTCCACAAAATTACCCCTACACGTAGGAATGTTCATGTAATCCCCATTATATCATATGACAGCGACTAGTAAACCGCAAAATGATGCAATTTATTCTTTTGTTTGTTACTTATCGTCCACCAATTCATCTTTGGACCCCGTTTATGCTCGATAATTATTGCCTAGTCAAGTATTTTTAGTACTTTCAACTTGGTTTTTTGCCTTACTGCAAAATTAACGATATTTATTTATAGAACACAACACAGCAACAAATTTCAGTCCATAAACGAACAGTGAACTCTTGAAAAAGCGACTCGGAAATATACAGTTTTCTAAATTTAACAAACTAAATAAATATTTACGAAGACTTTTATTTAAATAAATATCTTATGGTGTTATTTTTGCTTCTAACTAAAACTCTGCTGGTTTAATTATACCGAATTTCTACTGTAATTAAAAGTGGAAAATACAACGAAAGTCTTATCAGGCATTTCTTCCTTCTTCGCACTCCGATTTCGCAGAGAACCATATTATTTTTGGGCACTTTTTTGCAGTCTATTCAAAAATTTCTGCTTATCGGTGGCAAAGACCAAAATCACATGACAAACTCGTGAGCATTATAGAAGCCAAAATTGTCGATATATGTGCCTCTGACCAAACCAACCAACCAACCAACCCTTTGCCTACCCCAGTAATTTTCGTATTGGAACGCCCCGGAACGAACCGGCAGATACTTTTGCCACTTTGGATATATCATTGAGGGATACAGATACATTCTGGCGGCGAGCTTGCTGAAGTATTTATTCTAACGCAAATGCTTAATTCAAGGGGGAAAGGGGAAATGGGAGGGAGGAAATGAGGCGAAAAAGCCGGTTCGCAGACATGCGTAAAATCCAAGCGTAGTAGTAGTGTGCGTGCCTTTTGTATCTGTATCTTTGTGTGCGCCAAAAAGTTCTGTATCTGAAGAAGCTTCCCTCCCTCCCCCGCAGCAAAAAAAATCCACCATATTTTTGGGAATTTTTTTGTTATTGTTGCTGGTGCTTTGGGACGTTATTTAGAATTGTTGTTGTTGTTGTTGTTGCTATCGCTTGTTTGTTTATCAAGGTATCTTTGATATATTGTATAATCGCTTGTATATTCGTATGTCTGTGGGTTTGTCTATATCTCTCGCTCTCCTTCTTGCTCCCCAATTTGCTGTTTCTTTTTTTTTTTTAATTTTTTCTAAATAAAAACATTTGACCTTGGTTAACAATACGTCTGTATACCTGTTTCTGTTTTGTTCTGCTTCTTTTAGTTTAATGACTCGATCATTTCCAATGTGATTCTAAGCACTACAAATATTTTCTGCAAACATAAACTGAAAGGATGGAATCACTGTTTAATTTAATATATTTTAAAAATAGTTGAAATCTTGAATCGATTCTAAATTTTCTGGTGGTATATTTTATTTTATATTAAAAGAGTCTTGAGAGCCTTAAATAAATTCAGCCGATTTCCAAATGAAATACTCATTAGTTATTATCAGATTTCAACTTTAACACTTCCTCTTGATGTATGAATCTGATTTATTAATTTCTAGTGCACTCTTTTTTTAATTAATAAATAATAAATTTTAAAATTCGGAATTGTATCCTTGCAAGAGTTATTATTTAGCTAATTTGGAAGCTATCTTGGAAGCTAATTGATCGCTGTAAGATCTCGTGCGCTTTCAGTTTAACTGCAAAAATGGCGTCTTGCTTTCTGTATCCATATAGCTAATGCGATAAAAGTATATAAATATATATATGTATATGTATTTGTGCATTAATTTACTCAGGAAGCCCTATATGAACAAAGTGCGCCCTCTGCCAGCGTTTGCAGCTGCAGCTCTCTATATGTTTGAAAGCTCATTGTTAGTGTGTTTGTGTCCTTCGGTTTGAAATATATGTACATCCATACATACATAGCATACAGCAACAAAAAATGTTTGCCAAGTTCAAGGACAAGGCTGCAGCAGGCAACGCGTCACTTTGACGCTGCTCGCTGCCTGCTGCTTGCTGCACTCTGCTGCAAGCTCCCTTTGCCACTCTCGCCTCTCATGCCTTGTTATGCTTTTTATTTAATTTCCAACTTTTCGGCTGTACCGAGGCTTCGATTGAAGGCCTGTATTTTTTTACCCTCTCCGAAATTCAAGTTCAAGGCGTCGTCTCTTTCTGGCTCAAAATTAGCATTCACTCACTAAAAAAATGTGAGTGTGTGCTGCTATTCATTTTCTCAGCATCACAGACTGCATTATTTCTCGATTGAGTAACGAAGCAGCAGCCAGTAATTTTGCTAAATTAGCGAATCAGCCGATAACATTTTGCTGCTTACCTTTGGTCAGTGATTTTTTTTTTTGAAACAGAACGGAATAATTCTAACATTTTCATGCTTTTCGGTGCTTTTGGTGGTTGCTGGCCGACAACCTGTCAAACGTGTTTTGCCAAAAAAAAATACCACATATGTATGTATGTACATAAAGCGTTTTGTGCTTGGTATCTGCAAGATACTCGCCCTGTTTGCTCAATTCTAAGCGAGCGACGAAACAAAAAGATACAGACGAGTGAATTCAGAAATGAAAATGAATTGTTCACTTGTTCATTGGGTTCTTGTCCTTGCTAGAATTCATTTAAGGAATGGTTCTATATATGGGAATCTTTTCAAGGATTTGAGGAAGTATTTTAAACTTCAATTTGTGGCGGAAATGCATTCTGAAAGCCGAAAATTGAAACACTTTGGCAAAAACACGCCCCCGGAAAACGCCCTTTGATATTTTGTCACCGGAAGCTTTCCAAAAATCAAAACTCGTTTTCAGCCAGAAGGCAATTTCAAAGATTTCCAGAACCAAAGGCACTGGTGGCACTCCCCCAGAAAAAGTTCACCCGAGTCCGAGTGACTGATTATAATTATTTTTAAGGCGCCGTAAAAATGTATTTCGATATTGTTCGAGAACAAAAAAGTAATGTAAAGTTTATTCAAAATGCCGAAAGAGAGGGAGAGAAAGAAATTCGGGACATAAAAAAAGAAACACTTGTGCATGCTGCCCCTTTGTTGCTCTGCTGCTGCTGCTGTTGCCGCTGCTGCTGCTACTGCTGGTTGTCTCTTTTTTCGCCTTTAATACTTATTTTATTTGCTTTTGGGGTTTCCAAAAAGAATTGTATGTATTGAGCGTGGCCCCTGCTGCGATCGCAGCACACACACACACACTACACACACAGAAACACTCAATTCTTCTTTCTTCTCTTTACAGTTTTCGAAAAAAGTATCTTGCGAGCTTTTTTTTGTCGTAGTTCGTTGACCCTTTTGGTGGATTGAGGTTGTTCTGCCCGCTGCTGACGACGTCGCCGCTGCCGCTTAACCATGGCGGTCTTTTCTCGTTGAATATTGTAATTAATGCAAAAGAGCCATATTTGGCCCTTTTGTAACTTCGAACCTCTTCTTTGGTCTCTTAGATTGAATGCAATCTCTTCAAGGGCTCGAAAAAAGTATGCAATGGGAAATTGGCAGAAGGCAAGCACACACACAGATACCCCACACATTGATTTCCGACTGCAGCGTCAACTGCAGCGCCAGCGCAGGCAGCGGCTGCGACAGCGCTGCACTCTCATACTCTCGCATTCTCATTCTCATTGTTGTCATGAACTTGAACTACACGTGGAGGGCGTGCACGAGTTTTCGACAGCCTCGTCGAGCTGATATACCAGGCGTTGCCGTAAGGAGGCCGTGCCTCGGTTTTCAACCGCAGTACAATCAATGCGCGTGCTGGCTCGCTCACCCACCCACCCCCTCGCTTTCGTAGTCTCGCTCTCTCTCTCTCTCGTTCTCGTTGTCTTGCTCTCTGCAGTGAGTAAGCGGTGACTGGTGCAACAGCAGCAACAACACCACAGCGAGTGTGGGTGGGTGTGGGGAGGAGGGGGTGGAATGTTGTCAAACGAAAGGGAAGGTGCTCTTGCTGCGCCATTTATGTACATACAGATGTCAGTATGTATGAATGAATGTATATATATGTATATATTCGATGTTGTTAGAGAAGTGAAACACGTCATGGGGGTTGCTGCTTCTGCACACGACTCTTTAATACTCAAAGTGTTTTTTTGCGGCAAGTATTTAATTTCGCCAACTAGCGCAACACTAGCTAGAAATATTACGCCATATTTGGTACTTTACGTATTATATCATTTGCACGCGCGGTATCTCTACGCCGCGCCAGAATCCCCCCAACCCACCACCCAACCCAGAACTGCGTCATTAGCAGTGTATGCGAGTGTGTGTGTGTATTTGTTCTCGCTCAACTGTAACTCGCTGACAGCGCTCTGTCTTTTTCGCTTTTTGACCTAGGCTAACCGCCGCCCCACGCAAATTGTGCGTGCTAGCTCCTTGGCGCTGACGTTGACGTCGGCCGAGGCAGTGGCAAAGGCAGCGGCAGAGCAGCACGCGCTTGGACAACTTGTCTAGACCTTCGCAATATAGATTTGTATACAAAAAGCAAGCTATAGCCTTTTGGAATACTGAACCCTAGAAAAATACACACAATCATGATTCATGATTATTTGCAGAATTTTAGACATACAAAAGCTTATAGTTCTTAGCTGTTAAAAAGGTTAAATAGTTCGCGAATATTCTAATTTCATTTTGAATATTTAATCAAAATCCCAATGGAATTTTCCGACGAACCAAAACTGCCAGCATAGGTTCCCTTTCGGGAATTTCCAACACGCTTTAATTTCAATAGTAAACGTATCTTATCGCTTTTAATAGTTCTTGTTGGGGTTTCCTGTTTTGAAAAGCTTTGACAAATATTCGACTGTAAAGGAGCTCAGCCTTACTTCAAGGTACATAGAACTAAGTAATCAAATGGATTTATTCTTGATCTTGATCTACAGTTGATCCTTCAAGTTGGGAAGTATAAAAGGTTGATATATTCCACACAGTTTAAATGTGTTTTAAATATAAGCCACGCGCCCTGCTTCTACACACTTAATTCAATTTCTAAATTAAGGTCTCCTGTTAAGCGTGCATTGCTGTTTTAAGAAATGCTTAAGCTAATAAAAATACTTTAAATTCCATATTAGACCACAAAAACACCGAAACATAATCAAATCGTTTCTGAAACAGAGCGAGGGAGAAAAGCTTACATTGTGCTTATATTTAAATGTTCATTGACCCTCAAGAAAGTCCACGAAAGAAGACGCCAACAGCGAACACCGAACCCAAAGCACCACCGAACTATACAATCCGTATGGATCTGGGCAAGGTAAAGAAGAGTTGAGTGCTAGGCAGAGATATGGGAGGTGGTGAATTGAGTTGTTTATGAAAGCTTAAGTGGATTGATGGGATATAAATAGGTGAGGGGAGGATGTTCTACGCGATGATATAATAGAAAGTGGATGTAACATGCTGAAGGAGGAAGAAATATATATTCTCCAGTTCAAAATCAGATCTAATTCGATAAGATCACCCCCAAAAACCTTAAATAACCCTTTATTACTCTTATCCCAAGAAAAGATACAGTATACCCCGCCAAGCAACCTCACTGATCTATCCAAACATGATCTCGATCTCAAGCCACTCTGCCAAAGACCAGTTTCAGAGTCGTTTCCGAGTTGTTTCAGAGCTATCCCAACAATATAACGGTGATTCGTCGACTTATCCGTCGTGCTCTGCTCTCGGAAATCACCACGATCATTGACCGAGCTCGGAGCACGGCCATGCTTTTGACCTCATAATAGATAAATGTGTTTTCCCCCGAAACATTTCATTTTTCGTTGTTCGTCGTCGTCGTCGTCGTCCATACCTTCAGAAACTTTTTAGTTGGGTAGCCGCGGAGGAGAACGCAGACATTGGATCCGCCTGCTCTCACTTCTTCTTTTTCGCCTTCACAATAACAACATTCACACCGAAATAGTTTTTGTGTCGAATGTTAATGAACTTTTGTGCTAGTTTAACGCTCTGACGAATAAACATCGAGAACAATAACAACAAAACACACAAGCTGAAAAAGTTTTTTGAACTTGCCTTCATGGAAAAAAATTGTATTTTAACATTTGTGATTACTGTTCCCCTTCTGTTTTATATAGTTTGGAATAGTTTAAGGTTGGGGGTTCCTAAATAGAGCTTGTTGTAGGAGCGTGCATAAATAAATTAAAATTAATGACTAAGTTTAAGCCGTTTTGGAGGTTTAATTATACAAATAAATGTTTATAGTACAACTGAGGGAACCCTAAAGCTTTCTAATCAAGAACCTTTGATCATAGGAAGTACTTATAAATACCACTTAGATTTATTATACAATTTTATCTAAATCCCTCACACTTTAGTGCTTTATTTGGTCAGGGATGTCGCTTGAAAATGTAGAAGCTTATCTTTAAAGGCGATTACTGGCTATATTTATTTTAGTTCGGAAATGCCTGGTGAGAATATATATATATATTCGTATATTTCTATCGATTAAAATATCATACTCGTCATGACTAACAAAGTGCCACAAATATAACACTGATAAGAATGGGCTTTACTCTTTTTCCCACTAATTCTCTGCCGCGCGAAGGGAATTTATGGTGTACGGTAAAAATTCCCTTATCTAGAGTTGCAAAAATACTCAAACGGAAAGTCACTCGAAAAATTCCCTCTAATTAGGCTCAAACATTTTCCAAATGGAATTTCCCCTTGAGGGAAATTTCAGATGGAATGGGGCAAAAAAACATTCTTGTTGATGGTGGTTGGTTTTCCCATGCCGCATCCAGCTCTTTCATGGGTTTGAGGCCGATTTTTTGACAACTCACCCACCAGTCTCCGTTGCACCATCGAACACAGAACCTCGTGTGCGTCGGCGATGTAAAAGTTTTTCCGTAACTCTGCGACTCCGTGTAATTCGTGTGTGTTGTGCGTTGTGGATAGATGTGTGTGTGTATGCTCGAAAATGACCGATTTCTCAATGAACGATATCTTGAGATCGTTTAGAAAAATGCGAATGAATAAGGGATCGGGTCAATCGGGTCACCACCACCAATACCACAACCATCGCCATCAGCCTCCGCAAAATCTCCAGGCCTATCAGCACACCTATCCCGTGCAACAATCAAAGGATTTGAAGAAAATCATCAAAATCATTAAGAAGAATCTGATCAAGGAGAAGATCACGCGACAAATGAAAATTCTTGTCTAAATTCGAGAACTGAATCAATATTAATCCTACTAAGACTGCTGCCTGTAGATGTACATAACCCCAGGGACTGACAAAATGTTCTCCTAAAGTCTGATTTTGCAATCCAAATCGATTAATCAGCCTAGTATATATTTTTAAGAAACAAAAGATCTCCCAAACAATCTTGAGGAAATGTTTACAATTCCCTTTGCAACTGGACTTTAACCAATCAAAACGATAAATTATTGCGTTTATCAAAGGAAACAAGATGACTGAGAGTAGGAATACTACCAAGACTTGGACAACCAAGCAAATATGGATTAAGGATGTCCTCAACAAATCCGGCACTGAACTGATGGATATATCCAAGACCAAGACTAAAGGTGCAGCCAAGAAACCGCCTGCAAAAGGTAACTAACTGAGAATGTTTTTCCGGAAAACTCCATACAAACTCCGACGGTCTCCCCCCAACTTATCTTGACGCCATTTTGTTTTGGTATACGAAAATTGGGCTTTGGTGGGGAGGTTTTTGGGGGTTTATGCCAGCTTAAGGAGGAAGGGAGTGGAAGAGAGAGAGGGAAAGGGAGAGCGCTCAATGGGAAGGGAAAAGAAATGCCGGTTGGAAAGCTCTCCACTGTTGGGTTGGGTGAAAATCCCGTAGAGGGAAATTTTTCGTAATTCAGAAACTGCGTAGCGTAGCTCTCAATGAATTGCCTCCCCTTGTTCCCTTAACTCGATTCCTTCTCTCCCGCAAGTTTGTTTCCTTTTTTTTCCGGAAAACTCCGGCCGGCAATAACAGAAAGTGCGTAGTAGTAAAAATTCCCGGGGTGGGTTTTCCTTTACCCCCTCTACCCCTTTGGCCGAGGCTTTTCCACCCAACCACCCGTATCTAACTTTTGAGGTTTTCTGGGGTTTCTTAGCTGTTTGTTTCTGGTTTGTTTTTCCGTGACGCAGGATCATGATCAGGGTAACCTGCAAGGCAGGTAAGGTGTGTTCTATAACTCCATTAATTAAGTAATAATTAAGGGTGTACCCGTAGGATTATTTATTTTATTTTATTTTATTTTAAATATTTTATCTAACTTTAATTTTCTCCTCCTCTCATTTCAGATTCAGACGGAACCAATATGGTTTACTATCCCGCTAATCAATTGCTCATAAAAACAGAGCAACCAAGTCAGGCGCAGTTCTGCCTCCAAGTGCCACCTCCGCTGACGGCTATGACCACCAGCGCGACGGCAGGCTTGGTCGCCTCCTCGGGCGGCCAGCCGGAGCACTACGAACTCCTGCAGACCCCACAACAGCGACAACTGCAGCTCCAGCAGCAGCAACAGCAGCAGCAGCATCTTCGGCAGGAGCAGCAGCAACAATTCGTCAGCTACCAGCTGACCATCCAGCAGCAACAGCAACAACATGAAAGTATTACAACAACCGCTTCCCCAACACCGGCTCAGAGGATCAAGACAGAGCCACCAATCGCTGGATACCCGGCCACATCGACGGCGCCAACGACAACGCAACAGCGCAAGCCTGCCGCCAACAAGCCACAGTTCAAGTGCGAGCAGTGTGGCATGACCTTTGGCAGCAAGTCAGCCCACACGTCGCACACCAAGTCGCATGCCAAGAACGCTGAGCTGTCGTTAAACGGCGGCTTGGGTGGCGGCGTCGTCTCCTCGTCCTCCCCAGCCATTGAGCTAAACGAGGCGGGTCTACCGGTGGGAATACCCAAGAGTCCGACCATCAAACCGCTGGCCAATGTGGCTGCCGGAGCCGATCCCTACCAGTGCAATGTGTGCCAGAAGACCTTTGCAGTGCCCGCCAGGCTGGTAAGTCCCTGAATTTTATACCTTCCTAGCACCTATTAACTCATTTGTCTTCCCTACAGATCCGCCATTACCGCACTCACACTGGCGAACGGCCCTTCGAGTGTGAGTTCTGCCACAAGCTCTTCAGCGTCAAGGAGAACCTGCAGGTACACCGGCGCATCCACACCAAAGAACGTCCCTACAAGTGCGACGTCTGCGGCCGAGCCTTCGAGCACTCCGGAAAGCTGCACCGGCACATGCGCATCCATACCGGCGAGCGACCGCATAAGTGCTCCGTGTGCGAGAAGACATTTATCCAGTCCGGCCAGCTGGTGATCCACATGCGCACGCACACCGGCGAGAAGCCGTACAAGTGCCCGGAGCCCGGTTGCGGCAAGGGCTTCACTTGCTCCAAGCAACTCAAGGTGCACTCTCGCACGCACACGGGCGAGAAGCCCTACCATTGCGACATCTGCTTTCGGGACTTTGGCTACAATCACGTGCTGAAGCTGCACCGCGTCCAGCACTACGGCTCCAAGTGCTACAAGTGCACCATCTGTGACGAGACATTCAAGAATAAGAAGGAGATGGAGGCCCATATCAAGGGTCACGCGAATGAAATACCCGACGATGACGCAGAGGCGGGGGCAGCTGCAGCCACGGCATCAACGGGCTCCTCTTCGGCCGGTTCGCCCTCCTCGCAGGGCGTCAGCAGCAATTCGGAAAGTAGCAATAATTCGCCTCCAGGATCTCCGCCGGCCACGAAAAAATCTCGTCAGCCGCGACAGCCACGTGGAGCTAAAGCAGCGGCAGCTGCAGCAGCCGCAGCAGCAGCCAACGCCTCCTCTTCGCCACTATCGCCCAGTTCCCTTAGCTCTACGTACTCGCCCTCGGCCAGCAGCCTGGCCTCGCCACCACCCACCTCGGCTCATTATTTGAACGGGCATGTGGAACCAGATGCTCGAAGTCGGGACAGTGGAGTGGCAAGCGCCCAGCCAGCAGCTCACATCAGTTATGCCGAAGAGGAGCTGCCCACGGACCTGAGTATGCAGCAACAACAGGGCCAGAGTCAGGTGCCGCCGAGCCAGGTGAAGACCAGTTTTTACCAAGAGCAGCCACCCAGTCTTCTGGAGCTGCAGCCCCATGCTGCCCCTGGCCTCACCATCAATCCAGCGCTGCTCGAGGCGGCCAATATGGCGCGTCGCCATCACGATCACAATGGTGATCATCAAGTACAGGATGAGGACGTCCATGCCGCCGCCTGGCAAATGATGCAGCTGCGTCGTGGTCATGCAGCTTCGCCTCCTCAACCGCAAGAGCAGGAGATGTTACCTCAGATCCTGCAACAGCAACAGCCCACGCTGCATGTCAGCGACCTGGCAGCCAACTACGATGACACCCATGAGGCCACCGTGCTGATTGAACACTTCAAGCGAGGCGATCTTGCCCGTCATGGACTGCACAAGGGATACGCTCCGGTGCCAAAATACGAGTAAGTAGCTAAGCTTTGAAAAGAAACCAAAATCTATATTAAATTCATAAAGAAAGAAGTTTTAGTAGAAAACTATTGAAGCAACGTTACTAAACTCTTCTATTTTATTATTTTACAGATCCGCTCTGCCCAATCCGGACATAGTGCGTCGCGTTGAGGCTGCCATTGGACTGCGTTCCAGCACGGAGTCGCCCGAGAGAAGTTCCTCGCCGGAAAGCGATTCCCTGATGATGGCCGATCGCAATGTGATGACTCTGCCGTTGCGCAAGCGAAAGCACTATATGAACAAAGGCGACAGCGGCAGCCAGGGCGAGGCGATGGACAAGGGGCTGGGATCTGGCGGGGAGGAGGCAATAGCCTCGTCCAGCATCAATGATTCAGCTGGCGTAGGGGACGGGACCGGATCGGGGTCCAAGGTGATGAGGATGAGCTCGGTTATCCAGTTTGCAAAGGCCTCGTAAATGGGTCCGGTCGTTCCGCCCAACCAGCATAAAGACTGTCCAAACAAATTTTTAACTGAAATTAGTTTTAGTTACTTCTTTCGAGGTTCGAGGTTGGGCCTAAAGAGAAAGAGTGTGAGTGAGAGAGGATTTTTTAGCAGCAAAAGAGAAAATGCCAAAAGTATTATAAAAAAAAAGAGAAAATTTGTTTTTAAAAATTACCCTTGCTCCCTAATTATTAATCAAGTTTTCTTGAATCGATTTTTGTTAAATCTATGATTTTTTTAAAATGAAATTATACCTTGTACATGTTTGCATTATTATCATTTGGATGATATACCTATGTATGTATATCCCCTGTGTTGTCACTTTTAGTCAAATTGCAACGATTGGCATTATAATGGGTATTAAGCATTTGCATCACTAATTTTACCGTGAACATGATCACTTAATGAGACCCAACCGTAAACCGTACACAATAATACACTACGTGCATTAATTAATGCGCATAATAATGAAATAACGTATGTAAGGCCATATTGGCATTTAATATATATACATATATGATAACTATAACACTTATTTATTACTGAAATGAGAACCCTGCTCGCCAAAACTTCCCCCTCTTCCCCGCCACCATCAACCACATCATCTATCCGCCATTTGATATGCATTTTATATTTTATATACGAAACATACACTAAATCAAGTCATTGAGAAGTAAAAAACAAAAATAAACAAACAAAAAAACAAAAACAGAAGCGGTAATCATAAATCTAAAATTTTACAATACGGAGAATATTGAACTGATAAGCAAGAAGCAACAAAAAGATAACAATTAAAATGATAGGCGTCAAAACATAATAATTTTTTGTAAACGCTATGTTAATATATAAGTTAATATTTAGGCCTAAATTGTAGCATCAAATATTGAACGAAAAAAATGCAAATGAAATATGAAATTCAATAAAAAAAAATGTGTAATAATCTCTACATAAAGAATTGGTTACTAATTCGGGGGGAACGATAATCTTGAGGCCTAGATGCCTCAAGACACTAAATCAAAGATATATTATATATTTATATAGTTTGTATATATCAAGTTTATTGAGGTCACATCTCTAAAGGTTTCGTACATATCAAATGTCTTGATCAGACGCCGATCAGTCCGATAAGGATTATGCATTAACCCAGCGAAATCTCATTAGTATCCACTGGGGATATATGGTAATCAGAAACGACATCACCAACAGCAGCTCAAGTGGGTTTCAGGATATCCCGCTCTTTACTTCTCGCATTATCTTGGTTTATTTCTTTTCCACCAGTTGGGCATAGTTAAGGTAATTGTAAATGCCCCGAGTTTGCCAAGAGAAGAAACTTTGCTATAAATTTAGTCTTCAGAAAAATAATCGCTTAAATAATTTGTTTCCCATTATATAATTATCTATATTCTTTTTTACAAATCATTCATTTGTGACTATAGTGTTCCATAACTTCCATGGTAACAATCTTTTTTTATTATTGTAAAAATGAGTCTACATACATTTAATTTGACTTAAAGAACCGGTTTATCCTGTCCTTTAACCTGTTCTTTCTTTTAAATATATTTTAATGGGAAAGAAAAGCAAGGGAAATCATGTACAAATGACGATTCAGGCCTAGAGGGGGGGCTATAGAGAGATGCGCAAATTATGGTACAACTAAGCGATAATTGCAATTAGTATAAGAGATAAGGCAGCCGGCACAAACAATACCCTTAAAATAATTAACAAATGAGTAAGTCGGGGGAGGGGCGGAGACAAAGAAACTAAACCGAGTTTACAAACTAATAATGCAAATTGAATAAACTTGTTGTTGCCACCGAGAGACAAGACTCCAGCATCATCAGATCATCATCAGATTCCAATGTAGGAGCACAGCACAAATACGGCGAAAATCATGACGACAATGAAGATAATGGCAACCCAGGCAGGGATCGTACCTGTAAGAGATCAGAAAGAGAAAATGAAACATTTTTCAGGTAATTACTTTTCAGATTTCTCGCTTACGCCTTTGGGGCAAACTGTGGATGCAAACTTTGTTGTCCACTGAGATGGACAGCACCGCTGCCTCCGTGTCGCTGCTTATAGGCGGTCCCTCCTCATTGGTGATGGGCAGGAACTGAAGACCTGTCACGAACATGGAGTGTGCATGGGGAATGTGGAGCACGCGCTACAGAAAAGAAATGTGAGTATCCAGAGGATTATATTTCGTAGTCGGCGACTTACCTGCAAACTGAATGCTATGTACATGGATACGCTGCCCGAGAACATCGTGCCAACGGCCACAAAGCGCCCGTCATCCCGGACCGCCAGCGACGACAGACTCTCGTCGATGGCCACAGCCTGGCGTAACTCGCCGCTGGCGCAATCCCAATGCTGCAGGAATCCCCGCTGCTTTCCCACTTTGCCCAATGGATTGGCGATGGTGAAGAGGCGGTATTGATCCTTCTGCGCCTCGACAGTTCCATAGCGGCATCGCTTGAACAGGTACTTGGCCCCCTCGGGTGTTTGCCACTGCAGCTTGTGCTGCAACTTGCCGCTGGCGAGATCCCAAACCAAACCCTGGGCGTCCTTTGAGATGCTGGCAATGCGCTTGCTGTCGGGACTGAAATCCAGGTCATCGATTTCCTTGGTGTGCGCCGCCAGCTCACCGGCCAAGGTCATTTGCGGAAAAGTCCAAACACGCAGCTTTCCATCCGTACCGCCAGTGGCCATGAGACGCCCATTGCCGCTGATTCGAACCACACGCTGCAGTGGCTCAGCGCTCTTCAGGAAATCTGTTTGCACCACATCCGCCGCCTGAATGTCGAAGCGCAGACGCTGAAACTGCCGCAGAATTTCAGCGGCTGAGGCAGCCGGTTTATGCCCGTTGGCCACTGGCTCCACGCCCGAGTGTACGTTGCGCTGTCGGACATTTCCGTTTTCATGTGGCCGTTCTGTGGGCGCTGGCTTTCCTTCCACGATCCCATTTCCGTTGCCATCCTCCTCGGACTCGACGCGCGGCTGGACATAGTACATCTGACAGTGAGCCTCCTGGCCGGCACACAGATAGCCTCTGCGGCCGCCGTTGCTAACGGCAAAGTTCATCACCACATTAGCGCCGGTCTCGTGGCGCAGCACCTCCTCCGCACAGAAGTGGCTGCCATTGTGATACAGCTCGTAAATCTCCTGCAAGGTAAACAGACATTAGAAACGAGGAGGGATGTACTTTAAGTAATCCTTACAAAGCCGTTCGCCACGCCCGTCTTGCTGGAGCCGCCGCCACCGGCCACCAGGATGTGGCGGCTGGTCAGCATATCGACGGCATACAGCGGGAAGTTTACACGGGCCAGCAATCCGTCGCTGGCACGGCGACGGGTGGGGGCCATTATTATCAATAATGGATGACAATCGACCGAATGAACAGCGGACGGGGGGACTCGACTTTTATCAGCTCAGGCAGCGGCGGCGGTGTAGGCACATCTAATTGGGTCGAGGCGCTGACAAAGTCCGGCTATCGCTGGCTGGACACTGCTGGTGGGGGCCGCTCAGTGGTCACTGTTCCTCATCGCTTTCTCCACTCAAGGGACTTCAAGATGCACCTGTGCCCCTTCTATGTTTTTAGGCCGTACCGTGAGTTTACTCAAAAATCCACGTACACTTAATTAGAGATGGGGAATTGTATCAAAATATCAACAGCGATAGTTTTATTCACATAAATGAATATTTACATCGTACCACTTTTAATGTCCCAGTTTCTAAATATAAATGTTTGAAAAAATATTTATTCCTATCCATTTTTCTATTATCTATTTTCCTTACTATATTTCGCACAATATTCTACATTTTTATTATTAAAAGGGTTCAGTAATGTACATCGATATATCGAGATTCAAATACAATTAAATATCGAAGTTTTCCACCTCTAATTTCGCTTTACACAAAAGATGAGGCATTCAGAGTTGCCAGACTGTTCAATCACGAGCGATTTAGTGAGTCGAAATCGATATATTTCGCCCCTTTCTGCGATTTAACGGCGAATTGGAAATAAATAAGAATAAGTGAATTTGTAACTTTTATCAAATTGTTTCTTGAGTATATATTTAATTTTTAATATTATTAGTTGTTTGGGAAAAATGTAGAAGCGATCCGCCTTGAATAGCGCTAAAGAACAAACTGCTGTTTAGTTTAAAATTGTCATTTGAATTGTAACCGCCAAAGATCAACAAACAGACATATCGACAGCTGGTTTTATTGTCCACAGCGAAAGCGCAGCTTCCCAGCAACAACAAAGCACAGCTGGTGTCCACCGACCGCGACGTGCTTTTGTATGTATGTGCAAATAAATACACTGATAAAAAATATTTGATCAAATATTTTAAAGGAACAATGTCTTAATATTAACTTTAAATTCATATTTAAAATATTTGTATTTATCCCAAAAAGACTTGCCAAAACAGTTTTATATACACAATTTAAAATTGTTTGTAAAATAAACTTGTGAATAATTCTTAAATTATGACTTTTATTTCGACCAATTTTTCTTTCAGTGTCGGTACACAGATACATCGCTGCTTCGTTTTCCTTTCTGCTTTGTGTTTTGTGTTGCTTCCTGGCGCATTTGTGTTTTTTTCATCGTAGCGATCACAACGCTGGCCGAAGATCTGTTTAATTTGTCGATTTGTGAGCATTTTTAAACTTTTAAATTTGTGTTCCTGTGTTCTAATTAAGGATTAACGATAAACACTGCAGTCAGCGATCAGTACGATCATCTTATTTGTCGGTAAGTTTGTTTAAATCCGGTTTGCGATCCCTTTTTTTCGCCCACTGCGCAGTCGCCAAACAGTAACTCTGCGTTCTTCTTGTCTCTGCTGGTTTTTGCCCTTGCACTTTCTTACTGTTCTTTTTTTGCTGCAATGATGTACGTTCTATATATATGTATGTGTGTGCTGCGTGGGTTTTATTGCTTTCTTATTGGAATGATGCTTTGTTTGCTTACACATAGTATTTCCTATATAAACTTATGTACATGACCTGTTCCTTTGTAAGGGCAAAGGCAGGAGAGACTTGGGCAAAACAGCTTGTGGCAAAATATGTACATATGTATGCACTTATGTATGCACTTATGTACATAGATATATACATATATGTATTTAAGGTTGAGATCGAAAGAATAGGAATAAATAATTTAAATTAATCTAAATTTAGTCTTTTTTTATATAACATAAACTATAAATAACAAAGGGTATAAAAAGGAACTTTACATAAAAAAGCCAGCGGAGAACCGAGAAAAAGAAAGTATAAAGAGTATAAATTTTAGTTATGGCATCTTGCGGTTCTAGTCGCCATTAGTTTCAATCACCATAAAGAAATCAGGTTAAAGGTCGAAAATGAACTTAAATTAGAGTTCAATTTATTTAAATTTCTCTCTACATGTGTGTGTATGTCATCTTTTGGCAGTATTTATTTTAACAGGCTAATCGGATGCAGCTTTCATATAAAAAATCTTAAAAATATAAAAACAAAATTATAATTTTGTGGTTTTTATCATATTTATATCTACTTTGACATATTACCGCTTTTTATCATTTTTCAGAATCACAAAAACATTTTAAATATTACAGAATAATTTATGTATAAAAAACATATCCTATTTTATTGGTTTAAAAAAATTGATTTGTAATTCCTTTTTGTATGATTTATTTTGAATTTTGGATTAAACTTCATAACAATTTCAAAAATAAATATTAATATTTTATATTTCATTTATATATTTATTTTATTGATGTTTTTTCAGAGATTTTGTGTGACATTTCCTAATTTTTCCGTATTACATTCCGATAACAACAAATAAAAATGGTTAACAACACTATTGATGGCGAAGGTATGTTTTAATATTTTGTCTTATATTTTATATTTTCTTTTTAATATTTTTATATTTTCTCTTTACAATTTAAACCTAATCCAACCTAAACTAAGAATAATAAGGAACAAATTAATTCAAATTAAGTACAAACCTCACAAGCCATATTCATAAATATGTTTTATTATCTATTTTATTAGCTTATAAAATAAATTAGATTATTAATTAATACTTTTTTACTAAATATTTTATGTGTAAAAGCTTCGTGTAAATATTACAAATAACAAATTATGGCTTTACTCCGCAAGGTCGTTATTTTCAATGGCAATATTGATGAAAATTAAACTGCTTCAAGTTTAACAATGTTAACCGGAAGCACTCTTCTGCAATTACGTCTTTTACAACTATTCAATATTTGTTGTTAATTCTTTCAGTTTTCAGTTGTTGCAATGCAGGCAGTAAAAGACCGCAATTTGCGGCTGGTGGTTGTGGAGAATCGATTTGTTAAAAGCCAAAGAACAATTGCTTTTACCGCCACACCACCAACAGCGGTCAGTGGACCTTTCATATCACTCGACTGCCTTCCTCGGTGTCCTTTTCTTTACAAGTCGCCTGGAACGCTGCAGTACAACTTTTTCCGCACTTACAAACTAACGCTGTCCGACCAGGACCTACATATATAAAACGAGTTAATAAACGTCAGTTGTAGTCACACAGCACTCGTATATATACAACTGCAAAGTGCAGTAAAGAAAAATCGTTATTATTATATATAATTCTATATAAGAGAATAGAAAGAAAGAAAGAAAGAAAAGGAGCCTACAGGCACTGAAACCTTTAATGTCTTCTGTTTTTAGGATTTTAATTAAATAATGAAAATGTGGAATAGATATTTATCTTTCGAAGATTGATCTGATGATGTGGTATATATTTTAATAGGGGGTAATAAATATATTTTATTCATTTATTTTCCAATTTTCTACCAAAATATACCTTCTGAAAGTGTATAAACAGGCAGAGCCACAAACTATGTAGGCAAACGCTGTTTGCAAAAGTTTATTGAACTGGAAGTTGAGCGCGTAGGCTCCTTCTGTAAAATGCAGCAAAGTGGCAAACAGGAAGCCTTGGCCATGCCGAAGTGCGAACACACTTTTTTTTAAGTGAATATAATATTATTATATTACATTTTTAGTAAGAGAATACCTTAATTCACTATCTTCTTTAGTATTATGATTTTTCCCACATGTTTTTATATTTTGAGACTAAGCCCAAACGTTATGACGGTTCTGTTTCTTTTCCCACACAAGTTAATGCGAAACATGCAATAAAAATCAATCAGAAAAGAAAATGCTAACGACTCAACCCCATAGATCCCCCACATAGCTCCCTCAGAAACATATGTTGCGGAATAATGTGGGGCTAAACTGACAAATATTCACATTGCATGCCTTCCATAATTATGGGTGCCGCATATGCATGCATTAGTAAGCAGTGCAAAAGAGTTTCTGCGAAAACTTTCATTAAAGTGGACATTTTGTGGTGCAGTTTCTGGTACTTGTCGTTTGGTGTACACACCCCTTTGTTGTGGTCATGTACTGTGTACCATATATACATACATAAAACTGAAGCATAGTGCAGAAACATAAGTGCCTTTAGTGGGGTCTGTGGCGAGGATGTATTTTTCATTTGGGATGTTCATTGCTTGTTTGGTTCATTTTACAATTATTGGAGTCATTTTTTTTTTTTTCCTAAATAAATCATTTTTATACATTTTAAGCTAACTTTTAGGACAACTGGTGTACAAATTTAAATCTTTTGAGATTTTCAGGGACTTTAATCAGTTCAAAACTATTAGAAAAATAAGCATCGTATCTAGTTACTAGTCTCTATTTAATTTGACAACTGAATATATGTATAGCTAACCAGTTATAAAGAAAGTATGATATTTTGGACCCCAACTTCTTTATTTACGCATTATTGGTTAAAAGACCAACTGCCTTTAGGGGTTGAAGGGGAGTTTATCCGTTTTCCCCTCTGAAAACCCATTCCCCTTTCTGTACATTGGACAATGCATTAATAATGATGTGTGGGCACCAAGCACGGTATGGAACGCATATCACGAAATGCGTCACTTGTATAAAAACAGTTGCGTTGAACAATAGATGGACTTGAAACTTGGATTATACAAATAAATATAATAAGTGGTGGCTATTTCTTTCTAAATAAATAAATTTTATAGGTTTTTAAATACAAAGTATCTCGCACAGGGTAACTCCCCGTCGAATAGCCATAGAAACTCTAGCATTGACTCCTCTACGTGTATGGTCATCTGTGGAGCAGACGAAGAAGGTGGAACATTAAAGAACTTTTATAGCCGGAGTTTCTATAGCTCAGAGTACTTTCTGCTGGCTGAATTGTTGCCGTCAAAACAGCTTCCCTTTCTTTTTTCCGGACACGTCCTGCATCTTCAACTGAAATCTCCTGAGGATGTTGATTTTTTATTCATACCTACAGGTGTGTAAAATGGTGCCTAGGTCCCCAACTTTGAGTCCCTCATAGTTTGAGTTTTCCGTTTCCGGGCTACACTTTTGCCGGATGTACGCCACAACAATCTACAACCACAACAAACCGGCAACCCTTGGCAAAACTAAGCCTAAGTCCTATCAAAATAAACAAACAAGAAACTCCATAATTTCAATTAAACTCGCAAAGCTTCTTAATTTAACAACATTTGTAGCATGTTATGTTCTAGTTTAGAAGGAGGGTAGTGAGGAGGTGAAAGTGGAGGGCATTGAAATTGGGGAAGTTTTGCTGATAAGATGGCTTTAGTACTTGAACGCAGTTAGAATGTGTAAGTTGCAAGCTAAATTTATGGTTTTAAATATTAAAAATTGTGTGTATATATTTTTTTATCACAAATATAGAAAGTTTCTTGTAAATATCAAATAACAGCAAATATATTTAAGAGACTTTGAGGTGCAACTACCTGCGAACGACTTCTACGACCAAAAAAACTCATTTGACTTTGTGGAATAGTAGAGCCAACATTTAAATTAATTGAGACGAAGCCTGGCAGGCTAAAAGAAAACCAAGAAGTTTTTAATTTAATGTAAATTGGAAATGTTTGTATACATATTTGTGTGTAAGTATCTTCTTGCCACTCGTACTTGCAGTTTAATCGAACTTCAACCGCTGTTGTTCATTTGGCTTAGCTCTCCGTACACAGGGGGCTGGATATCCGATCTGGGAGGTTACTAGGTGCACTTTTCCTGGGGGTTGTCGGTATCATTTTGCAACGTCGAGACTACAAATACGAAGACGTTGTACACAGTGGGGTATATGACCCCAAAATTGAATGTTTGGGTGAATTCCACATCATTAACGTTGCAAAACATATAAAGTTTTAAACTAGAAGCTGGGTAGTTTGGCAACATTTTCTTGTTTTTATCAAAAAGGAGGTATTGCTGTATCTACATTGTTTTGCTAAAGTTTTCAGTTGTTATTATAAAACTTAATGAGAAAATAAAAAAGAAATAGTATTTAATTTCTATTTAAATCATATATATTTGAATAAAGAGAAACACAAAATCGATATATTAAATATATTTAAAAAAACAAATGTGAAATCATTCGTTTTTTTCGTATTTGAACCTTATATGAAAAATGGAAAGAAAATCCTTATGCAAATGGCGCCCCCCCTTATTTAATCCGACCTTTTTTGGGGTCAAATACGCCACTGTGCAACGGCGAAGATTGTTTTTAGTCAACATTGCCTCTGAGGGTGGCTAAGGGAGCAGGAAGGCTCTGACTGTGAGTCATACAAAAAGAAGTTGACGAAAAAAGTCTGCAACAGGCATCGAAAATATACCTGCACATATGTACCTGCTTCACTATAAGCGAGGGTTGTTGACTATTCTTTAATAAACAAAACCGGGCGAAAATTTATTAACTTAAGAATATGTAATATTAAATCCTTAAAAGAAAAAATAATCTGAAATTTCAACGTTTTCAAACGGATAGAAGAAGATTTTTGACCTAGATTTCATATTATCTCGGCTCGAGTAGGACCACAGCTATCTTGGAAATCCATTGTTCCATTAAATCATTATTTATTTTATTTATTTATTGCTTCAAAGAACTTCAAATAATTTTTATTTTTAAGAGTCGAATTTATAAATATTTTGTAGAAAAGAACTATAGGTTCATTTAAAGCAAATTAGCCCTGTTTCCTGAACGTTTAATATTTATTATTATTGCAGACACATTTTTAATGTGTGTTTCCGTGTATTTGACCTAACATTTTGTTGTTGTTTAAGCCAAGTCAGAAACGTAGGGACAAAAGCAATTCCCGGCAGGCCTCTTCCTTGGGCCTCTCTGACTCTTCGCCTATTTTACTCTCCCTCTTTTGGGCCATATTGTGACTCATCGGTGGCTCCAAGTGCGGTTTGTTCAGCTGGCGCCGTTCTGCTATTCAAATTGCCGCTCTATATCCTTGTTCCCTTTCCGTGTCCTGGGTGCCAGCGGAACCCGACGCGTCGCCAGCTTCACACTCCGGTTCTCTGACTTCGGACCAGTGGTGCCAATTTTTTTTTTGGTAGAAAAGCTAAGCTAGCTCTTAAAATAAATAAATACAGTAAAAATTGAGAATACTAGCAAAAAGAGAGGCATACGTTCCATGTGAAATGCATATAAAATAAAGGATATCGTAAATTATGAAAGTATAAAATATGTTTTCGAAGCGATTTAACATATTTCCTTAAATTTGATAATTTATAAAGCATTTTTTCTGGGTAAAAGCCTGGTCTAGTGGGAAAACTGCTCAAACTGACAACACTACACAGGATTCCAGCTCGCTTTTGCTGTGTTTTCGGCTTTTGGCTGCTTTTTGAGTCATCGCCATTTTATTTATTGTTCTTTGACAGCTGCTCTGCTTCTCTCTCTCTTTCTCTCTCTCTCTACGGAAGTGACTTTCTCTCAGACATTTTTAGCGACTCTCATTTAATTTTAGTTAATAGTTTTTCGATTTTCGAAAACGTATTTCGAAACTCTCTCACTTATCTGTCTGCGGCATTGCCAGAACAACGTTGTTGTCCCTCAACCAAACGTTAAACGAATAGTGTAAATGTCAAATATATTAACTGATGGTTAAAATTATTTTGTTTCAGAATTAATATATTTTTTAGATTTAAGGATAAAAGCTACACATATATTTATATATGTTTTGTTTATAAATACTGAAAGTTGAAAAGTTGTAAATATTTTGGGTGTAATTTTTGATATATTATAGTCAAGATTCAAACTAAAAATTGTGACAGGAATATGATAATGTTTTACAGCCGGTATTTCAATTATTAAATTTACAAAAATAATAATGGAAGTTCGGATTTAATAAAACGGTTCCAAAATGTAATTAGAAATTAGAAAATTAATGACTTAGCATTTTTGCTTATTAAATATTTAAAATATTTTTCTATACGTTCAATGCTAAAAGGAGCATTGTTTTGGATGCATATGGGTTAAGGTGTAGTGAAAATAGTCCGGTATTATGAAATCAGCCGGTTATATTCAATGCACTTTTGGTCTCTCTCACTTTCCAGCTCCCACACTCTCTTGTCTCTCGAGCTGCTCCCCATTTTTTGCACTGCGCAGTCGTCAAAATTCGAAATCGGCTTTATCGAAATACGTAAATTTATAAATAAGATATGTAACTTTCTGAAGAACTAGAGCTGTAAAACAAGACGGATAAAGGAATATGCAAACCATTCAGAATTCAGATTTATTTTGTGGTCAAGTTTAGAATTTTGTTAGCTTTTTTTCCTGCTTGCCGAATATCGAATGTCAACCCCTAAAATAAAAGTAACACGCTCCCCACATTCTGCGACTCTCTCTCTCTCTATTTTTTTGGCTTTTAGCTTACCGCCCCCGTTGCGGGGCTTGTCCTTTTTGTATGTGCTTTTTGTCCTTGCCTTGAGACGGCGCTGACGCTCACGTCGGCGCAACGATAAAGCTGGAGCCAGCTATGGGTTGTCAGTCGTTTGCGTACTGTTGAAAAATTAACATCGACATAATTTAGTTGGTCTTTGTCGTTCGCTGCGTTCGTTACATTTCGTCGGTGCCTTGATCCATTTTCAAAAGGATTTCGTTGAAAATAACAACAACAACAACAAGAAAAGTAGTCACAGCTAAATCAATACAAACAAATTACGCCGCGTAAAAAACCCATCAAAAAGAATCAATAACACGGAACTGCTGAATTGCTTACGAGTTTCATATTCTCATAAAAAAATACAATACAGCAGCAAGTGGTTGCCCCGCCCCCCAAAAAGTCCGAGTTGAAACGCAAAACCGAGAGAATATCCTTGTGAAATCTCTTATTTGATATTAGATTGATTTTGCTACAAGTAGCAAAAACGCCAACGCCAACAATTAATCCACACATATCCCAGCCATCCACTACCAGTTTCACTACAACTTACTTAGCCAAAGAACGAAAACAGAGCTCATCATCATGTTGATTGGATTAGTTCGCGACTCGGTGATGCAGTGCTTCTGCCATACGTGCCGAGCACCCGGTATTCTGCCAGCAGGTAAGAACTCGGCATTCAGATTTTTGGCATTCGAAACTTGGTAACAGTTTGAGCCTGAAAATAGTTGATATAAATTTATTAAGAAGTATTAGTTACTTTTAATTTGTATTCCACTTTAATTATATTTTTCTCAGCTGATTTGAACAATTTTTTTTGTGTATATTTTTGTTTTCTATTTGCATATCCTTGCAGGAAGAGGTCACGCAAATTTGTTTTATTGTTGTTTATTAAGGGTCACCTAAAAGTCATGGTCAACTCATTCTACTCTGCTTCTAGTGAATATATCATCGTAGGCAATCAACATTTTGTTACTTCTTCGCTCCTTCCTCTTAAGCAAAAGTTTGTTTTAGCATGTCCTTGCCTGGTACAAAGGTTTTCCCCAAAAATCTCTTCTCTTTTGCAGCTAAATTTGTGTTTATTTTACTCTGGTTCAGTGTTTGTTGAGTTTGAAAGGACAATTTACTCCAATTAGTTGGTTTCACAAGTTTATCATTTAAAAATTAATAAGGAAAAGAGTTTGAGAACAAACCATCATATTTCATTTTGTTTTTCTGTGTTGCTATTTGTCAGACATTTATGGACAATAGCTGATTCCACATTAACATCTCAAACAATTCATTAATCATTCAGATCCTCACCCTACAGCCTGCCTCGAGATAAATTAAGTCATCGGTCAATCACTAATATATAATATACACATCTATGACAAACGAAAAATCAATCTCTGTGGGCGTGAAATCAATTGAAACAGTGTCGAAAATTAGTCTTGAAAATACTTTACAATAGAAAGAAGTCTTCATAACACATTTGGATTCCAAAATTGTATATTTGTTGATAGATTTTAACATGATCTAAAATCCATTAACATTTTTGTAATACCACTAAATAAAAGGACAAAAAAGTATATAAAAACCCCAGAAAGTAGGCAATAATAAATTTTTTGCCCCACGAGCCCCGACTAGACTATTTTGGTATTTGGCTTGCGTTGTTACACGGCGTGTACATCGCATGGGGCGCCAGTCAGCCGGCAAACGATGAGTCACCATCCAAATGTCGGAGCTGGAGTCTACGATTCAGACTTATATATATAACCGTCACACATTCTAGCTGAAAAGAAAGCCCTCTCCTTGCTGCACTTAATGCGTTTGGAATGTCTTAATAAGAGAGCATTCAATAATGCTTGGATTCCCCTATTTATATTTATTTTATTGGAATATTAAAGCCTTAGTAATCGCCGCAAACAATCGCAAACACACACTCCTCACACATTTTAAGCGATACGATTGCGCAATATGCACACGGACCAGCGAACACACAAGCAAAGTGACGACAAAGGACGGCATTTATTGATTTATTAACCGCCTCTTATATAAAAACGAGAAAAAAATGGTAGGTTCTTTGGGCAAACCGAAGGGCTGTTACCCTTATTTAACAATCAATTGGTCAATAAAATGATTATGATTGTTCCTATGGCAGCTTTATATGTAGATGAGAAATACAGGTCCGGAGTTTTCTATTAATTACTTAACATCTTAACTAGTTAGCTTAAAAAATACTAAAAGGAAATACTTATTAAACAAACATTTTAAAAACATTTAAACATTACACTACATAAGAATAAAGTTATTTTCTTTTGTAGACCCTAAACTTATGCCGCTAATATTTGTTTTTCCTGCAAAGGGTATCAATAAAAACCGTCAAGTAAAGAACCACCTCTTAGTGGAAAAAGAAAATGCAGAAAATTGAGAATTTGCCCATTATTTTGATGATGGCGATGGGAATAGGGAATTGAGGTGCCTTGGTACCTTGGAACTGTAATTATATATCAAGTGCGCAAACCTTGTACTAAACCAATTATGATAAACGTTTTCTGAATTACGATAATTAAGTATACACGCAAAACTGTAGTTTTCGTGGGTTTTCCTTTTCGATGTAATATTAATAAATCAGGACTCGGCCATATCGACCAGAAGACAAGTGCTGCACTGGTTGTTTAACCAGTGGTTTAACCATTGAACTTAAATATTTTTGGGCCTATATACTAGCTTTTCACAGAATATTTGATTGTTTAATCATTGGAAACAATCTATAAAATTCTATATTCTTGTTAATGAGGGGCACTTCTATCTTCATCGAATAAATTCATATTTAGTTGCCAGAACCAATGAAAGTTCACACCCAAAATGTATATAAATTCAGCCGTCAGCATTCAGATCCTGGCAACAACATGTCAAATAAATCACATTAAATTCTCACATATGTCACGTTGAGTTGATTTGTCACTCCGGATTTCACTGCCCTTTCTGCCCTGCAATTTATCTTTATTAAGATATGTATATGTAAATTCTCCAAAAAGCCATTTCAAAAGAGCATATGATAGTTGACTTCAGAGCTCTCATAATAAAATGTATGCCATTCCGGTTCGGGTTTTTCATGAAAAGCGTCTGAAAACGGTTATAATAATTCTTATGTTAGTAATTACTTTTATCATACAAGAGCTTATACTACGTTTTATGAGAACTAGAAACCGTTCGTGTTCTCACTCATTAATTTTAAAACCGTGACCTCCTGTTTCTTTATTGAATTGCTACCAAAAGTAAAATTTCCTTTTTGGCAAAGTACCAGTAGAAAATTGTGAATACATATAAAAAAAAAGGATTCCCCCCAATTTCCTTTCAGCACATGGCTTGCTTTCCGCTGCCAACAAATTGAAGTAGCAGCAGCCAAAAAAAAAAATGTTTTTAATAGCAATTTCGTAGCAGGGAAATCAAATTTTCCAAGCGAAAGGCGAAAAAGGCTAGAACAGTGAGTAGAAAGAGGTAAAAAAAAGGGTTGATATAGAAGGTTAAGTGTTTTCCCCCACAAAATAGGGGAGAAATGTGCTGGCTGTGCCGTGCCCCTCCCGAGTCTGTGACAATTAGTGGCATCGCGAGTGCAGTCCGAATACGAAATCAAGGGCTCTGCCTAATGATGTACGGCTTGAGGATAAAAGTATCGTAGAAAGGAATTAAATACGAAATCAGGAAACCAAAAGGGTTCATGATTAATGAATTTATGTCCTCCCAAGGTTAATAGTGAGAATTAAGAGAGAGTACAAGATTTTCTTAATTTGTTTCAGCAATCAAGCTATTAAAAACTGTAAAAAAAACTTGTACGTTTTATTTAAAAATATGTCTGAAATGTGTTAACCAAATTTCTCAGTTTTACTGAAATGAGTTTCTTATAAAAAAGTTCATATTTGCACAATAAACGATGCATGCCGTCTAGTCTTTGAGTTCATCAAACTCGCGCATCCTTCCTTTGTATTTTCCCATAACGAAATTTGCATTGCTTGTGCACAATTGAAGCTAGATTTTCCATACAGATTGAGTCTGGGAACTGCCTCCTTATCCATGGCATTTGCCTCCTTTGTCGTGTTCCTGCTGGAAGGTCTAAGATGTCAGCATAGACATATTGATCCATTATTGATTTTAAACGATGTATTGAACTCTTGCTAGAGGCGGCAGTAGCTTTATATTGTTTTTAAGAAGGACTAAGAACACGATGCCATTAGTCGAGGCTTTTTACAATAACACCTTTTTATTATTTTGATAATATTTACAGATTTTTATATAGATAACATTTTAAATATAAAATATAAATATAGGAAACACAAGCTTATATATTGAAAAAACAGAAGCAAACTTAAAAGAAACAAGATTATGGAAAACCCACAAAATATTAAACAAAGACCATATGGTCTTTCCAGATCTCGACTGTAACCGTTGGATAAAACTCTCTGAAAACATTGGGTACTTTGGTACTGCCCACATCCATCAACTTGCCCCAGAAAACGTAATCTTATTTAGTTAGTTTCTGTATTCTTGGCAGAGCTGCGGGCAACTTTTTAACTTGGTTTGCGGGATATATGTTGATCACAGCATCCTCGGGGCGCTAGTATATTATGTGGGGACACTCTGTCACGTACTGGGTAACATTTTTCCATATTATCCCAGCACCAGTAGGCTCCTGCGTTTCTTTTGTTTCTCCGCCGGCGGCGGCGGCTTGTGCATGTGCCTCACGTAACAGACGCATACATAACGAAACTTAATTTTCATTTATTTTGTTGGTTTCCCTTGCCTTCCGTCTTTGCTCTGACAAATTTCAAAATTTCAAGGAAAGCCTTCGTATTCCTTTGAATATATCCATGCTGAAATATAATGTGTAGAAAGATTGGCCAATAAAAATGACAAGAAAGTGGACAGAGAAGACCTCTCTGTGGCTATATGTCATCATCAGTCAATCAAACCATTCGGGGGAGTGAGAATTAAACTCATGTACTCTTAACTTTTGCCTGGTATTTTGTGTTATTATAGAAGACTATTATTGTGACATTAAATGGGTCTTGTCCTGGGACGACAGGTTACCTGATGTGTTGTTTAAGCTCTGATATGGGTGGATATTCTACAGACAAAAACGTGTTTATTTTCTGGAGTTTCCCAGGGACTCCCATCTGTGTTCCCTTAGCATCCTACGTGATTCTGTTTTCCTGTCCTGTTTTTCTGTCTCCTGTCTCCTGCCTTAATTCAATTTTCTTTCAACTCTAGCACCCTCTTTTTTTTCTGTAGACTGTTTCAGCAACATTTCCCTTTTATAGCATTCGTCTCATGGTCGAGTTTATTATTTTTCTTTTTTTTCCAGCCTCTGTGTGCTCCTTTGTTTGGGTGTAAATTGCATTTACACTATGTTTTTATCCTTTTGGGAGGAAAAAATACTCTTAGTACCTTAATGGCAAGCAACCTTAGTTGGTGGGTTAGTTAGTTCCCATCAAATGTCAAATGTTTTATCTTCTCTCGCTGGCGGCTGTTAAATAATTCATGCATGCTTTCCACTCTCATTACAACGCCGCCCTCCCTTTGCCCCTTTTGCCATGACAAGTCAGAAATTAAACACTTCAACAATGACACTGACATTCGCATATGGCGCTCGTTTGTTTCCGTACCATCTAGTGATGGTGGTGGTGCCTCTGGCACGAAGCTGGCCTCTGGATAAATGCCCTGATGGCTGCACTTTTACCCCCTCAAATGGTAAATTGCAAAACACATTTTGTTCTCTTGAGTATTTTTAGATTAAGCACGTTCTCAGATCAAAGCGTTCGTTACCAGGATTCTCTACTGATCTGAACAATAAATTTACTCGATTATAAATTTATTTTTCCATTTTTATTCTTTTTGCTGTTAGCAGAGCACTAAGCTAGCTCTTTAATATTTTATACAATGTGATTTTTTCCTATCTGGTATCTCCTCGCAAAAAGAGGAACAAAAATTGAGAGGACTGTCTTCTTTCGGCCATGAAATGTTGATGCACCTAAGTGGTTCTGGTGGCTTTAATGGCGCCTGAAACTTTCAGCTTTTTGCCTTCTCATTCCTCACTTTACATTATATTTTGTGAAACCTCTTTCAATGTAATTAGCATAAAAGCTTATACGCATAAAGGACACTTGGCAGATTGCGTTTTCCTGCTATTAAAAAGAGTTTTAATAAAAGTTAAATGTTATTGTACAAACTATTTTGGCTTAACCACGGTTTGTGGTTCACCATTCACTTCCTTTCTGTGTCGCAACAGCAAAAATAAAAATAAAGAAGCAAGAAAATGTTCATTTTCCTAATCGAGGTAAAGGAAAACAGAAAGCAAACATCAAAAGCTGTTTAAAATGAGTATCCATCTCCTAACTACCATTTGCGGTTTCTGCTTGTCTTCCAGAATTAATAGTACAATTAATGAGGGTTTACGTAATGTCATTTTAATCTATACAGTTGGATCTTAGTACCTACCACTACATGTGTTCCAACGTATTATTTTCAAGAAAATGTAATGATAATTGAGTCCTTTGTTTTGTTTATTAACATTTTGTTTGCTTATCTTTTTTGTTTACTTAGTCTGCTTTTGTTTCCATCAAAAAATTCCAAATTGTTACCAATTCGAATGCTCTTTTTAGGATATCCATAATAATAATCCTATCTATATTCTATACATGCTTTCTTTACTTACTCAACTTCAAAATGTTTTGATAGTCTCGAGAAGATCTGCGCCTATCAAGAAAAATAATAAAATCCGCTCTAAGCAGCCACGACTCATCAAAAAGGTCAAATTTATAAGTAAGTATGAATTACGAAAATTACATGTTCTATATTTTTATGTATGAAATATATTAAAGTATCTTTCTTATATAACCAAAGTGTCTTAAACTATCTTATATAAGAAACCTGAAAATCTCAGCACATGGAAAATATTTTATAGAAATTTTTAACACGTATACGCCCTGTGTTCCTAGGGGAACTGATGCAGGAGTCAAGGGCTTTTGGCCGCCAAGTCTACTTCGTTATCCCTGACGCCGTCCAGACGATTTTGACATTTTATTACCACACAAAAGCCAGCAACAACTGAAACGCACACAAAAACATAAAATAAGAGTGTGTGGGTGGAATGACTCAATTTGGTCCTTCGGGTGCCGTCGGCTATGTCGTGGTTCCACGTTTTAGTTTTCGGCTTTTACTTTTTCACCTGCCATGGATTTTTTTCTCTCCTAAAATTATATATTATATTATTTTTGTCCTTCCCTTAACGTTGTCTGCTCTGAGAGCACGTATTGTCTATCAGACAGTTTCAATGCCTTATTAGATCTAATCAAGAAAGCAAACTTTGTCCAACGTGCGATTAAATGTGGACGAAGAAGGTCAGATGTGCGTTAAAAATAAAAAAAAGGGACTGACGGGGTTTCAGAGAGGAAGGAAATAAAATTGTCAATCCCTGGAGAAAAAATCGATTATTTGTATATATTGATCTGTAGATTCTTAACTCTTTCACTGATAATAAATCAAAAGAATAATCTAATTGAGTTATAACTTTAAAGCCTAGCATTGCATTCTATGTTTAAGCTTCAGCAACAGAAATGTCCTGACAGAAACAGGAAATATTTGGATTTCAAGTGCTGGAACTTGTATTTGTCTGGAAGTGTTTGTTCTGGGGGCATTTCCGTGTGGCCGCAGGCAAAAACTTTCTGTGCTCGAACCCCCCCCCCCCAGAAACTTCAATTATGCATTAAGAGTGCCAATGGGTACATAGGAAATAGAAAACAAGGATAGCAGGGGATAGTTTTGGTCCAAAAAGGCTTGCCATGCTCGGACAGACAAATAATCCAAGCCAGGGCAGGATGTTTGTGCCAGGATAACATCAAGCGCAAAACCAATGCCCCTCGTAACCACCTCTCGTGCTGGACGCTGGTTTTGGTCTCTCTGGTCTGTCGGCATTTGCATATCCTAGCATATATAGGGTATAGAGCATATGGTGAAAGAGGGGAGAGCAAGGAGGCAAACACGGCTTACCAAAAATATAGCAAATTGCTTTGCTTTGGCGCTGAGTTTGCTTTTACCATATTATATGAAAATTTGCTAAACGCCAATTGAATAGTAATAATATGGCCACTGTGTGGGAGGCGAGAATGTGTTTTGTGTGTCAGCCTGATGAAATTATCTATGCTAATGCTTAATAGTGATTTTCCCCAGATAATAGAAATTATGTTGCTGTTTTTGTAGTTCTAACATATTGTTTCTCTTATTAAATTGTTCCTTTATTTCTTTTGGGATGTTTTTCCCGAACTTTTAAAGTTATTTCTAATATTAAATGTGAGCTCCCATTCCCATCGTTATTATTTCACACGCACGGAAATGGCAAGGACCTCATCCTGCTGATATCGCATTCAAGTGAGCTGGTCCTTGCTCGTAAGCCTGCAGTCTATGTGTGTGTTACCGCAAAATTGCATTGCGGTTGGTCTAAGCCCAGAGGAACATAATTCTGCATATATATAGCTAAAGGGCAGGACACCATCTGCATTCTCCCTTGTTCACAGGCTTTAGAATCCCTGCCTCCTCTGCCTCTATGTGATGATGGTAAATATTTTCATTGAACGTATGATTTTCACACATTTTCCTTCTTTTGAAAAGCGGTCTGGTTGGTGCTCCCCTTTCTGGCAGCTACATACATATCTCCCTTAAGCCTTATATCCTGGTCTGTTGTTAAGCGTTGGGTTTTGCTGAATTGCTGCACTCGAAGAAAACTTTAGTAGTTCATTGCTGATTTTTTAATTAAACGAAAGTTTTCTTTTTATTTGTTATAAAACTATATGTATAGAGTTTGTGGTTTCCATTAGCTGAGCTCATTCGTCATTGAAAATCCTCCGGAAGTATGAAGCATTCGATTTGTGGCAATATCAAACGTGCGGCGCCACATTGACGAACGTTTCCACTATAAGGCTTCATAGTTTCAGGTTTAATTACCACCGACAATCCACCGCACCCCTGGGCACGCACACAATCTGCCCTGGCTGTCCCTGGGCTCTGGGGGAGGATTTCTACTTCACCTGCATGTTGGCGGCTAATAAACTAAATTGCTATTGGCCATAAAACAATCTTGGAGCCAAGGGGGGCGACGGACACAGCACAGGGGACCAAGGGAGGACCTTCAGGCATAGTCACAAGGGCTAAACTGAACTGGCTTCAAACAATCGGCGATGACAACCACAACAAAAAAGGCAACAACAATGGCAACAAGCGTTACACCAACAAACTAATTTAAACGCTTATAAAACAAAAAAAAGTAATCCCTGAGGCGTAACTAAAATGCACTGGATATATTGACAATATATGTACACCGGATCTTTACTGTCTGAGCCCTGGTTGTTATCCTGACTAATGAAAACAGAATTTAGATGTTTCTGTTTTTCATCAAAGGTATATTTACCTGTGCTAGAAGGCATAATATGAGCGTTTTGCTAAATGAAGGTCTCGTCGGTTTGATTTAGTATACATAAGTGCAGAGTTGACTATATGCCAGATCACACACACCTAGTTTTTGATAAAATATAACTGCAGCAGGTTGTTTGATTTTCTTTCAGAAGGTTCTGAAGGTTCAACAGAAAATATTGATATGAATATGCAATAAACAGAATATCCTGTTTGATATATCGGATTGAGCTAAAGAAGTGTCGAAATAAATATAAAAAGGTTATAAAAAATTAATTAATTATATAATATTATTCAGTAATATCGATCTGCAATATTTACCTTACGATATGTTAGATAAATCAAACTCAACTTTATTTTCTATCATATTAACATCATATCATAACATCATATCATAATTTCTCATGATACATCCTGAAATCCCAAAATCCCCAAGAATTCAGATTTGAAAATTTGAAATTCACGGTTTAAAAGAATTTTTGTATCATTAACATTGTTTATCTCACTAAAATGTATATAAAATGTCTCAAATGTTACAAAGTTTGTTTTTCTAGCTCTTAATTTCCACTCAACTAGTGATGATCGAGATCATCAAGCATATATTATGTTCTACCTATAAAGTTTGTAACTTTCGATATACAAATATATCCATACCGATATCGCCTATAAAAACTGTAAATTCTACTAGTTTTTGGTAACTTATTTTGTTTTTGTGTAAACACAATTTACGGTAATTTTCAAACATTTCTATCCTACTCTCTGCACTGTTTTCCCAGATCTCCCCAAGCATTTCATCTTTATTTCCTTTGTGTATCCACCAAAACCGGCGACACATTCAACAGAAATTAAGTTTTCAGTCTTGGGGCGTAGCTCGTGTAAATTCCTTCAGCTTTCACATTTCCTTTTCTTTTTCCTTTTTGTATTTTCCCCTTCACTTCCGTTTATGGCAGAGGCAAAAACAACAACAGCATGTAAATGGATGCTATTGTTCCGTTTTCTTCACTTAGACGCCTGTAGTGGGCTTAAATTTTTCACTCTGCTTTGCGTATCCTTCTCCGTTTTGTCCTTAATAATGCCCCACACGTGCTTACATTCGTCAGAAATAATTCTGTACTTTGTGCGAAATGCGGGCTGCTTTGTTGCTAATTTCGTTTCAACTGCTGAATGTAGGAAATAATACAACTTGCTTACTTGTGTTCTTTGCACTGTTGTTTGGTTTGATACTGTTATTAGCTGCCAGCAGTGCGAAACTATGCGCTGTGAGCGAATGGGGCGGATTTCCCCTGTAAACAGGATTGTTTGCCCAGCCCGCAAGTTTGTTGGCTTCCCTTGTGGTTACGAGGGCATTGACGCTAGGTTTTCGTTGCTGTGTAAAGATAAAGCTTTAATTTTAAGGAAATTGCGTTGATTTTTAGGAAATATTTGTGATATCACATGAAAGAGATGATTTATTTCACTTACAAATCTAAAAGAGATGCACTGTACTTCGTATGAAATGGGTTAAGTGGCCCTAAAGTGCAGCAATTGTAACATAAACCCCTAAGCCTACATAATCACTACTATAGACATCATTGTAACTTCCATTGATTAACCATAATCCAACTACTCTGAGGGCTCACTTAACGTCGTTTACAATCCATCTGAAACCAGCTAAAAGCCGGCAAGCAAATGTGAAATGGAGCAACTGCGCAAACTATTGGAAAATCAATAGTGCTATGACCTTTTCCATAAAAACTATTTCAAGTATGTATGCATTTACAGCCAAGTTGGTGGATGTATGTAGATGTAAAGCGCATAAGCCAAATTCCCAAGGAGAAATACTGCAGTGGCGAACAGGAGACTTGACTTGATAACTTAAATTTGTTTTTAGGCCTTCGACTGTTGGCAGGTTTTTATCGCAAAAATAAACACTTTGCGATACTAAGTCGTTGGCAGTTGTCGAAGCGGATGGATATAGCCTGCATATACAGTAACTACAAATATATGTATGCCACCTTTTTATACCCTTGCAGGGTATTATAGTTTCAGTCAGAAGTTTGCAACGCAGTGAAGGAGACATCTCCGACCCTATAAAGTATATATATTCTTGATCAGCATCAACAGCCGAGTCGATCTAGCCATGTCCGTCTGTCAGTCTGTCCGTCTGTCCGTCTGTCCGTCTGTCCGTCTGTCCGTCTGTCCGTCTGTCCGTCTGTCCGTCTGTCTGTCCGTTTCTACGCAAACTAGTCCCTCAGTTTTAAAGCTATCTGAATGAAACTTTGCAGTTAGTCTTCTATATACTCTCACTCGTAAATATGTCGGAACGGGCCGGATCGGACAACTATATCATATAGCTGCCATAGGAACGATCGGTAAAACTTTCGAAAAAAAATTATAACTTTGTCAGTTTTCAACAAAACTCCACCAAATTTGATATTTGGCCATTAATTATTAATTTAGAATTTCGATTTTAATTTCATGAAAATCGGACGACTATATCCTATAGCTCTCATGGGAACAATCAGAAAAAAATAAAAAAAATTCATAACTTCGCTGTTTTTTAACATATTTTCATCAAATTTGAGATTTGGCCACTTAATATTCTTTTAGAATTTTGGTTTTAATTTCATGAAAATCGGCCGACTATATCCTATAGCTGCCATAGGAACAATCAGGGTAATAATAAAATATTCAGAGTTTCGCTATTTCTCAAAATATTTTAATCAAATTTGGGAATTGACCACTTATTATTATTTCAGAATTTCGACTTTAATTTTATAGTTCAATTGCAATCTGCAAGGGTATATAAACTTCGGCGAACCGAAGTTAGCTTCCTTTCTTGTTTCCGATTTGATTATGTCTAGCCTCAGGCAAGACTTGCTGCACGGTCACGTGTGAAAAGGCAATGCAACAAAGGTGGCTGCAAACGGCAGGAGTTTTCTACTGCCATTTGGTTATGTAACTTGTCTCGAGCGGAAGAGGCCACAGGCAAAGAATTCGAAAGAAAAGAAACGTTTTTCCTGTAAATCAAATATATACAGAGTTTTCTTTGTATTTTACAAGGTTTATATAAATTTATGAATATCGAAACGAAGACATTTTCAACAGTTTACACTAGTTTAACTAAGTAGATTGTTGTAAGATATCTAAGATACCACCTAAGATACAACTTAAGTTACTCCTTAAAGAAGAATTTATACAGTGACTGAGACGTAGACATATAAATACGTTTCACACAATAAGAAAGATCATTAATTACTTATATAGTATATAGTCTGTAATATATTACCTCTTTTCTTGGTTGACCTTACTAATTATTGATTTTTTTCTCTCTTTACAGGTAAGTTTCTATCAATCAAGGCCTGAGTAAGATTTCCCCTAAAAACTGCAAAACAGTGCGCTGTGGGTGGCGCCTAGTGGTACATAATAACCCTTAACTCAATTTTATGAGAGAAAATATTGATTATAGCGTATGTTTAGGGAGTTGTTAAGGAAAGGATTATCCCTTTTAATGCTAAATGAATACCCAAATGTGTAGATTGGCTTCGTGTGAATAAGCTATAATACCCGATTTTCTTGAGCCCAGAAATTCCCATCTCTTTCACTCGTTTTGGCCATATTCTTGTTCTCAACTGGCAACTGAATGCAATTAAGCGCCTCAAATCGACTTGCTCCGAGGCGGGGCAGACAAAAAAAGAGCTAAAGGATGTTTGAGAGTGTCCTTTTTTTTCGTTGCCAGCCAGACGTAAAACTGTCGCCGAAAACTAGCAAAAACAAGAACGAGTTTTCCTAAAAGCGACAGCAGCCACCGTTTGATATTGGCTTTGCAGCTCATGCCAAAAAGGACACGCTACGCGACAAAAATTGAAACTACATTTAGCTAGGACAACAGCGTTGCAGAAACGGCCCAAGGCATTCATGATTCATTTTTTGTGTCGCTTGGATTTAGTCCGTTGCCGGCATCACAGTTGCAAAAAGTCCTTCACTTCGCTCAGTTGCTCGGTTCGTTCAGTTTAGTGGAAGAGGAAACGAAAAAAGTCCAAGTGTTAAAAGGATTTAACTATTTGTCAGCTTAGTTTGGTGCCTCTAAATAAGTACTGTTTCCGGTTTGCCTTAAATATAAAATGGTGGCCATCACTTTGAACTTGAATAGTAAGTAAAGACGTTAACCAGACATCGATCTAGCGGATATATATAATGGTCTATATTTCAATGCTGCTGGAATTTGTAATACAAATTTTCCTCGTTGGCACATTTTAATTAAAACTTCGAGTTAACAGCAGAGCTTGCTTGGTACCACCAATAAAGTTCCCCAAAACGTAGATAATGAGGGGGAAGTCGTCCTGGCACCACGCCCATGCATCCCCTTCTATAACAACATCACAACTGCTGACTCAGACGAATAAAGCAATTAAATATAAATTAAAATGCTTTTATGAAAATTATGCAAAGGCAACAGAAGAAAGCTCTTATAGTTTTTGCTCTTATGGTCGCACAAGAGTTTTAACGAAAAGTTTTTATGAACATAGTTATTGCATACTTCATTAAATTAAAATATTTATTCATGTACGTTTTTACTAAAACTTTTCGTTGCTAATTTTTTTCTCGTTAAAAGTAAATTTGCGGCGCAAGCATTAAACAGGGTTAAAAATAATTCCCAAAGAATATAGACTTTCAAAGCGATTACAATTAAATACATGCATATGTAAATAATTATTAAAATGTTCGTCATTTTGATTCGAGCTCTATTTAAATCGCTTTATTCAACTGCCCCCTTAGGAGTAATTTTTGATGTTATTCCCAACCAAATGCGTGTTTGATCTGAATTGGCACACATTATGGTCAGGATTTTTAATTAAAAATGCGAAATGTCAACGGCTCATATTATTTCCGCTTTTGCGGACAAGTGGCGAAGCTCTCTTTCTTGCTTTCTCTTCTGGAAAAAGGTGCAAATATTTTAATTGAGGTCAACAATTTGCGCGTTGGTGTGCCTGAATGTGGACGAATTTTATTTTGCTGCTCATACAAGGTACTCGTAGAGCAAAGGGGTACATGCTAAATTATGTTAAGTATGTTTGATGTACAAACATTTCATAAATGCTTTCAAATTGGGACGTAGTTTAATAATAACTATTCATAGTATGAAAATGTTGCATATCCACTATACATAAATGTTAACTATACCTTAAAAATGCAATGTGTTTCCATTTGTCCTGCATTCTGATTTTTCTATTAAAATATGTGATCTTTTTACGCCTGGGGACGTAGGTTTCACAAGCTCCCAGTGGAGATACATATATTATATTATATTATAGCTTCTGGCTAAAAAAATCTCATTTTTAAAATACACAAAATGAAGGGGTATAAATCGGAACTTCCCTTACATTTTTAAAACGCCTTGCTTTTTAAATCAGGCAAAACTTTGAAAGTAACTCACATTATACAACCAGTTAACAATCCAAAATATCCACGTGCAAGGCTCCTTAATTTTTTGGGATTTTCGCGAACATTTCATTTTAATCGAGTTGGCAGTGCCACTGTCGAGAAAAAACGAACCTCTTTCCATTCAAAGTTTTGCGAACCAGTCGGCGTCATAATATTTTCAAAGCTTATTCGTAAATAAGATTTATTCCGAGACATGTAAGTTGGATAAATACATCTATAGAAGTACTCTACAAGGCAGGGCATGCGCTCTCTCTCTTTCGTAAATAAACGCATCGCATTTCATAAACACGTAAATTCAGCAAAAGGGCATTGTCATTATCGAATGTCAACCGGCAAATTTTTTTTCCAATCTTCCTCTTGTTAAAATTGTTTGAGCTTATAAGAGCTTGTGCCGCGCCCTACACTTTATAAGAATTCGCTGGGATAGCTTCCTAAACCTATACTTGTACCTTCCCTTCCCCAGCGAGATGGCCAGCGTTCCTCCAGAGCGCCACTTTGGGTTCCAGTGCCGCGGCTGCAGGGTGGTCAACTTTCCGGGACGCCGCTACAGTTGCGAAGTGTGCCCAGCATATCATTTGTGCGGCGATTGCTTTGACGCCAATCTTGGGCCCGAAATTCCCGGCCATCTTTATTACCATCCGCTGAAGGCGTATTATACCCGCGCCGCGTTCCAGCTGTACTTCGAGGGCGATGCCGAGTCGTATTCCTCTGGAAATCTCTCACTCCAGAGCTACAAGTGTGCTCTGTGCGATGTCCGTGGCCTGACTAGTGCAGCCCTATCCAAGCATCTCTCGCAGTGTCATCGTTCCCATCCGGATTATAACGATTACGCCGATCTGGTGTTCGCATATTACCAGACTGACAGCTTTAAAACCCCTGTTGGCTCGCCACCGGATGAGGAGATGGATTTGCGCGTGAGCGGTGGCGTTGGTGATTTCCTATTGCCGCCGGCGCAGACAGGACGCACAACCCAGCCCCGTGGAGGCTTTGGCGAAGATAACTTGAACCTGGCTCAGCTGCTAGGGCATTTGAAAATGCTTAACATAACCTCCTCTGAGTTTCCCGTTCGCTGTGTGGAGATCCTGAAGCGTGCCCATTCGCTTCAAGCCCAGCAGAACGGTCAGGCGGTTGTGAAGACTGCCGAGAAATACGTCAATCAAATTGAGCGTGAAGTGGCCGCCGGTCTTTGCGAGCGCCGTCTGCGTCTTGGTCGTACATCCATGCGTGTGGTTCATCGTAACGGCGCAATGATCGTCCTGCCGGGTTTAAATGCAGCAGAGGCAATGCGTTACCCTTCCACAACCCCGGGGACCAGTCGTGTACTGCGCGGGCTAGATTTCATGGCTGGAAACGAAGACTATCCTTGGCCGGGCATCATAAGACCTGGCAAATATCGCCAAGCCGTTGTGTCATCGAAGCAACCGAAGGTTTCTCAGGATATCGAAGATCAGCAGGTAGAAAATAAGGTCTCTGACGAAAAGAATCGCTTCCTTTGCTCTCAATTCATCGTGGAAACTAAGCCACTGAACCGCAGTCGCGCTGACAACGGGCAGCCAAAGGCTAACTTTGTTGAGGCCCTACTCTGCTCCATGCTGGCCGATGAAGAGCTCAGTCCATTGCCATTGAAGCCGATTTCCGAAGATGCTGTAAAGAGCCTGCAAAAGGAGCAGCAAAAGAAATTAGCTATCGTTTCTGTGAAACCAAAAGCTGGGGCAAAAAATATTTTGCCAATGCAGCAGCCATATATGAATGAAATGATACGCTTTTACAAGGCCCTTGATGAGTACAAGAACAAGATGGATAATCCGGAAGATAATCATCAATTTTCAATCATGGACGCCCCTTTGGACTCAAATGGGGACGGCGATGGCAGTGACATGCCTGAAAATGGGAATGAATCGGCTTCGGGTGTCAACAACACAGAAATCCAAGAACCTGCTAGATCGGACTCTGATCTCCTGGAAATAACTATGGCCCGTATCATTGAGGGCATCGATGCTATCATTGACGAAGACGGAAATGTGTAATGTACTCAAAGCCCAATTATCATACAATCAAACGTGCAGTTACGAACAAAAAATAGCATCTATTTATAATTTAAATAATTATAATAAAAAAAAAAAATAATGACTGCCAACTAGAAATATTGTTTTCTTTAAATATTCCTAAAAACTGCTTTGGGAGAAAATTGATTTCCAAGAAAGTGGATAGGTTTATGTATCACTTTTTTTTTTAATGTTTATAAATTCTTTAAAATCAAGTTACCAGAGCTTTTCCAATTCCGCCAGTGCTCTTTTCTGTTTATATTATCAAAAGTTTCCGCTCGATATCGAGTCGTTACAAAAGCTTGTCAGTTAAAATATCGATCGGAGTGTATTCAGTATCCCAGTTTTTTTTTTTTGTTTATTTGAAACTGCCAGTGCACTGTTAGTGAGCAAAATGACTTCCAATTTTCCGGCTGCGCAACTAAAATGCCTAAGCTGCTCGGCCGAGGGCGACTTGGGACGTCGATATGAGTGCTGTTTGTGCGGACCGGAGGTCACTTACTGTGGCCACTGTTTCGACGAAGGCCGGAACAGTTCTACGCTGAACCACATGTACTATCATCCCATGAAGGCCATTTACAGTCAGGCCCATTTCGATCTTTTCTTTAGTGGTGAAATTCTGGTGAATGGCGAAGCTCCGCAAAGCTATAAGTGCCCTTTTTGCGATGAGATGGGCTTCACCTCTGAGGAGTTGCAGGTACATGTTGAAGTGAAGCACGCCGGGCATTCTGATGGCCCTGCCCTGGTGGCCATTTTGGAGGCTATGAATGGGCCGGAGGCAGAGAGCAAGCCTGTGTTGGGCAGTGTTGAGGAATTGGCTGGGGAAGAAAAAAAGGGTGAGTGTACAACTGCAATAGGGCGAAATTAAGTCTTTTGTCTTTTAAAACATGGCCTTCTTTTGGTATTTAAAATTTTATTCATTGCACTTTAAATATGGAATTATATTTTTAATGCCAGAGTCAAATGTTTCCGTTGATTCTGATATATATTCTTAATGGGTCTCCCTTTCCTGTGTTGCAAACCTCGTGACTAATATAATCATACCCTCTGCAAGGCAATAACTGCAAAGATGACGTCACTGGGCTTGGATGAGGGGAAAAAGCTGAGCTAAGGGTAACAACCAGAGACCGTCCACCCTCAACCGCAACTATCCAAGGCGGCACCCCAATGCACAAATATTGAATTACTGTAACCAAGACCCCTTCTCTCTTTCTTTTCGCCACACAGCCACTGAAATTCGCTGCCAGGAGAAGTCCCGTGGAGGCCTAAGCTATGAGGTCATCCTGGCCGAACCGGCACCCAATGTTGCCGTGCCTAAGCGTCCGGTCACCCCCGGCAAGAATGTCAGCGTTGAGGAGATTGAGCAAAAGCTAAAGGCGGCCGAAGAGCGTCGCATCGTAAGTACATATACATATAAATGAATCTCTGCGAAGGCCTATTTGGCCTTGTTAAGTCAGCTTCTGATTTTTCTTATCACAAAACAGTTTTGCATTTAGTAATAATAACAAAATATCATGTTACCTTATCTTTTTGCAGTCTCTGGAGGCCAAGAAGATGGCTGATATCTCGAACAAGCTGGCCAAGGTTGAGGAGGCCACTCGCAAAAAGGATGAAATCACTAATGAGTTCATCACTCAAACCAAGGAGCAGCTAGAGTCTAAGATGGAGCAGCATGTGGAGAAGAGAGAAGCCATTATTAGCGATATGAAGGAAAAACTAAAGGTATTTCGTATATTTATTTTAATTTCTTCAGTAAAACTAATTTGTTTTATCACAGATCCATGCCCAGGAGATTGAGAAGACGCGTGAGACTTTAGAGCAGCAGAAGGCCAACGAGCAAAAGGCTATTGAGGAGAAATTAAAAATTGCCCAGTCGCTGCGCGATGAGAATATCAAGAAAATGTTGGATCGCCTAAAGGAGCATGTGAGTGTCTGCGAAAATAAAGTGCATTGTTATTTTCATTTGTTTATTTTTTTGAAAGATTCGCTATTAATTTATTTGTTGAATACAACGTTGTATCCTGCCTCCGTTCCTCATTTTCATCAGCCATGATACATTTAAAGGTCGTACTTAGTTTTTATTTTTGTTATTTTAACTTAGAGGTAACAAATTCAAGGTTTTAAAGTATTTTTCGTTAAAATTAACAAAGCGGTCTTATGGGGGCCATAGATGGGATAACAAAAATATAGATTTATTAATACTGCTTCTCCGACCTTCGCATTATATCTATAAATCGATATTTTCACTTTAAAAAATTAAAAATCATATCAAAGATAGTATGTATCGTATTATTATTAATGATATGTGTAAATACACACCTTCAACAGCAGGTTCGAACAACTGAAAGACAGACGCGTAGATGGAAATGCCACCATATTCCTTCAAATTCTGATAAAAATAAATACACATCCCTTAAAAACATTTAATAATTTTTAGTTGACAACATTAATATAAAAATTTGTGTGTATATTAAAAAATTGTGTGTATTCTATATGTAAATATTTGTGTTTTATCTCATGTACATATCATTTATATTTGGTTTCATTTCTCTCATTTAGAACACAATCAAAATTGCCGAAATCAAATCGCAGAACGATCAATTGGAATGTCAAAAGCTCGAGGAGAAGGCACGCCTCTATGAGAACAAATTGTTCGCCGCCGAACTGAAGCGTGAACAGGAATTACAGAAAAAAATTGATAAAGTTCAAAAACTAGTACGTTTCTGCTACAAAATTAAGCCTTATCCTTGGACTACAATTAATTAGCAGACGAGGTTGCATTAGCTGCATACTAAATCTCACTCTCTTTTCTTTTTTTGCAGGAGCGTCGCGCCGAATTAGTGCGCCAGAATAAGGCCCAGGCCCAGGATGTGGATGGCCAGCAGAGCCCCATTGCCTCCTCCGGTTAGAGTGCAGGCCGCCATGCACCGAGAGCTATGCTGAGCATGGATCGACATTACTACTACTGCAAATAAAAGCAACTACGAAAAGAACAACAGCAACAAAAACAGCCACACTGCATACACGAAAACATATTTCCCAAACAAAATACGAAACAAAAGAACAACAAAACATTTAAGCAGAGAAAAATAAGCTTCAAAAAATTTCAAGTATTATAAACAAGAAAAATGGAAAGGCGACGAGAGGAAGGAAAGGCTCAAGACTCCGAAAAGCGTGTTGGGAGTCACGAACATCAGAAGGAAAAGCAACAAAAAACTATTGCATACTGCAAATTAATGCAAAATACATTTATTAAAGGAAATTTACACTAAACACAAAGAAAAGGGTCTGGTAAAAAAAAAATTAAGAGCCGGCCATTTAATTTTATGAATTCGCTTTAAATTTCACGTTATTTTGTTCTGTTCCTTTCAAGTTACTGCTTATTCATTATTTTAAATTTTGTAATTGCTTTATTGATCGATGCTCGATATGAATGTATTTTGAAATAATTTGCAAGAAACCCAAAAAAAAAAAGCCATGTGTACTTGAAATGTAATTGCCTCTTTAAATTGTAGTTGCATTGCTTTTGCAAGAAAATATTTTTTCAAAGGATCTTTCACTTATATGAAGTATATGTATAATTTAACTTATTAATTTTTCACAAAATAAAAAGAATAACAATCAAAAAACGCAAACGTAACGTATATATATATTTTTTATGTGTTCGCATTTTGTATCTACATATAAATGCATAAGTGTCAAGCTGAGGAAATACATAAGAAATGCTTATAAAATTAAAATAAAGCCAGAAAATTTGAATACAAGATACTAAACAGAAGGCATTTTTGTTTTATTTACAAAAAGCATTAAGAATTAGGCATAAATATAAACAAACAGAACACGATACAATAAAAATACTTACAAACATATTCATATACGTAAAAATATATGAAAATGCATATTTTGTCTAACGTCAAGTATTTAGAAAAAGGCGAGGCGAGGATTTTTGGCCTCGGTATTATGGGTTAATTCAAAATTAGTGAGGAATAAGTTGAAGAACAAGCAGGACGAATATTTAGGCAAAATTTTTGGCGCAAAACCTGAGAGCTCTTCCGTTTTCATTTCGCCACCCGAAGACTCTGTCAGGTTAGCTTAAGCTTATATCTCTTAAACCGTATAAATTGTGTATTCGTGTAAAACTACATATGGCTACTACAATTGAATAACCCCACGCAAACTGCTCTCCCGATAAAATATATAGTACGACATTCGCAACACAACACAACTCTTACACGCACAGGCACCAACAACTATCCAAGACATGTGAAAGCTTTCCCAAAAAACATTTAAGAAAAGAGAAAAAAAAAGGTAAAACATGGCAAGTGAATCAATACAATTGATAAAATGCTTCGATATTTACTCAATTTACTATGTATTTATATATATATAATCAAATGCAATATTTAAGCCGATGAAAACTTTTGTATGCAAAATGAAAACGTTTGTGTTTACATTTATCACGTCGATGTTCTCGATACATAACCCAGAAAAATTCGATTGCTTACGAAAACATGATTTCTAAGTTGCTTGCATAACATTAATTAAGATTACATAAGCAACCAACCAACAAATAAATGATCATATAAGCAAGCAAAAAATCTTATAATAAATGTATAATAAAACTGCATAATACAAATAAATGAGATATTTATAATTGGTATATAAATTGTTTGCTATTTCAATTTTTTTTACCTTTGGGTGGTGCTTTTTTACTTGGACTTAAGCTGGGAATTCATGCTCTCATTTCATAAATTGGGGAAAATATGTGATTAGAGATTAGGAAATTATGTAATCCTAATCTGTGATATAGTAAAATGAAATCGAAATATGCAATATAAAACAAAGAATTGGTTAGAACTTTTTTATCAAAAAGGTAGGTAGGTAAAATATTTTTTTTAACTAAAAAACCTTTCAACAGAAACTTCTCAAAAAACTGAAAACCAATTTGAATTCAACGGGTTTTGCCAACGGTCTTACTAAACGCAAAAAGCCAGTTACGTAAAATAAATGAATTTATTTGTATCCAGGAATATCGGGAATGGAACACCAAAGCGGAGTATGGAAATGGAAGCATGGTAATTTCCGGTAATTTTCGTTTTCCAGCTGGTTTATGGCAATTTTTATAGCAAAGACAACTATAAAAACAGTTTTGACCCCGGAGAGACTTATAAAAAAAGTTTCTACTTCTAATTAGAGATTCCCAGCAAAATATCGATGTTACCGATGTTTCGAAAACATCGATGTCATCGATGTTTGCATCGATGTTTCTCCACCTCTATTGTGAATCACAAAATAAGAATTAAGTAAAAAGTGAACAACAGATAACACACACCTACTTTACACAGACACCACACAATGGCCGCCACCCTCAAGCCCTACCTGACCGCCGTGCGCCACTCGCTGACGGCGGCAATGTGCCTGCAAGACTTCCCCTCCCAGGTGGTCGAGCGGCACAACAAGCCGGAGGTGGAGATTTGCTCCAGCAAGGAGCTGGTTCTCACGCCCGTCGTCGTGTCCCGGAACGAGCGCGAGAAGGTGCTGATTGAGCCCTCGATCAACTCGGTGCGGGTTAGCATTGCGGTGAAGCAGGCGGACGAAATCGAGCGCATCCTGTGCCACAAGTTCACGCGATTCATGATGCGCCGTGCCGAGTCCTTCATAATTCTGCGGCGCAAGCCCATCGAGGGGTACGACATCAGCTTCCTGATCACCAACTTCCACACGGAGCAGATGTACAAGCACAAGCTGGTTGACTTTGTCATCAGCTTCATGGAGGAGATTGACAAGGAAATCAGCGAGATGAAGCTGGCAGTGAACGCCAGGGCTCGCACCTGTGCCGAGGAGTTCCTCAAGCGCTTCTAGGTGAGTCTTTCCGGCTTCTGAAGATATTTACTATAACTAAAATGTCCATTTCAGGTCAATGGGCGGCATGTTACGACGCATTTAGTATTTCCATATCGGATTCAAGAATAAAGACGGCTTTTTTATTATGTATTTTACTCAAAATGAATTGTGCTCAATTGGGAGCACTTGGGCCGACCCACCACATTACCACGGCGTTCTCATAAAGCACTTCCTTATCGAGCCGCAGCTCATCTGAGGGCTTTTGTGGCTCCTCAATAGTTGTTGTGCCGTTCATGGTTACATCCTCGCCTGCATCCTTACCGATGAAGTGATACTGACCCGAACTGGTGGCCATAATTGGCAGGATCGGGTTCAAGGCGATTCCGTTGCAGCAATCAGTGTGCAGAGGCAGTGAGGTTAATTCGTTGTCACCACAAAGATCCCATACATTGAGGGCTCCCCTTGTGTCGCCGCTGAGCAGCCAATTGTGATCTGCCGTAAAGTCGAACTGGATGCGCTGGTTGGTGTCCACATTGCGCTGGAACTCTGCAACCGGGGACTTGTAGTTGCGCATGTCCCATTGCAAGAGTTTGCTGCATTTCCGTGCTCCGCTGAAAAGGTACCACTCCCCGGATGACGCACCCTCGGAGTACCGGAGCTGAGTGATTCCGCCCTTGTGGCCCCCAAGGGTGAACAGCGGGCCCTGCTTGGGGCTGCAGCGGAGGTCAAAGTGTTGGATGTAGCCGTGCCAGTTGCCGCAGGTCAAGGTGTTCGGACTTTCGCTGGTTTGCGCTATGCACGAGATGGCGAACTTTACGGGATAATCGTCGCAGATGCGGCCGGGCCTGTAAAAGGGTTAATAAATTAAGATTTAAGCTTAGTGTTGTACTGATTATGATGCTCACCTGCTCGTATCGAAAATCTTGATGCAGCGCTTGTAGCCTGCAAAGATCCGCTGCCCGTCGGCGGAGAAGGCTAGCGAAATGGCCGCCATGACTTCGTCAACAGCGTCGTATCCGCTGTAGCTGCAACGCAGATTCCCGTCGAAGGCATCCCACATGTGAATCGGCTCGTGCTGGCGGGTGGCTAGCCAGCTAAAGGCAAAAGAAAGATGTTATTAAATAGAAAAGATCTTTTTTAGCGGGTGCACTACTCACAAGCAGGAGTCTGGCTGCTGGCTGTTCATGTGTGGGTACCAGACGCAGTCGTAGACTGTTCCTCCTTCGGGCACATGTACAGCAGACTGCAGCTTCGTTAGATCGCGTGTCGTTTGCATCGTTGATGTGGAATAGAGATCGGCAGGCAGCTCCATAACATGCATGCCGTCGAGATGCACTGGGACCAGAAGGCACGTTCCGTCTGGCGACCAGTAGCAGCCTTTGGTGTAGTGCTGTGCATCTGCGGATGATGTCCAGCAACGCCGCCCGAACTCGATTATTTTGCCTTGGAAATACTCAATGGGAGGAGGAACCTCTGCCTCTGGCTCAACTAAAGCTTCCGCCTGCTCATCGGGTGCATCTCCAGTCGCCGGTACATTCGCCGACGTGAGCTCTAGAGTGTCATCTATGGCGATGATAGGATCGCTCTCGTCTTCCTCATCCTCCAGAGAGGTTTCCGCCAAAAGGCTCGTTCCCATAGCTTTGGTTGTGTTTACGGATGCGTTTTCCGCTTGTAGCTTCAGTTTCAGTTTCTCCGCTTCCGAGAGAGTGATGCTCAGCTTGGGCATCGACATATCCACGTTGGAGGTGACCATGGTGCTGCTAAAGCTCACGTTGTGGTTAAGAAGCGACGCCGACATGTCATGATCCTCCTCCATGTCGCACATGCTGGTGCTTAGGTTTGGCCCTGAAAGTTCTGCCATGGAGGAGCCAGGTTGTTCATGTACTGGGCGGTGTCTTATCTTATTTTCTTCCTTTTGTTTTTGCCGGAATATACGTATTCCAAGTTTGTTTACCTCAAAACTCACTTTAAATTGTGCCCGCCGTTTTTTCTGTTGATAATGTTCAGCATTTTTCACAAAAAGCGCGTATTTCAGCCTTCACCGTAACTGGGCACACTAAAACGCACACTTTTCTTGGTTGGTTTACAATAAATCGATATGTTATCGATGCTTTGGGTCCGTTATATTCAAACAATTGTTTAGCTTTAATCATCAAATCAAATTTATTTCTCATTTAAAAAAATGAAAATTTATTTATTCTACAAATATTTTTTTTAAAAATGGAATTCAAAGGCTACAACTAAAATTGCAACGCCGCCAGGAAAGCGAGAAGCAGTATGTAATCAGTAATGAAAACTCCCGATGCCTGGCTCAGTGCCCTTCTCTCCATCTGGTAAAACATGGCAGAGACGCTCAGGGGCAGGGCCACCTGCTGCTCGGTAGCATCAAACTCCAGGTCATGTCGATGGCCCAGCACTAGGCGTGCGCTCTCCAGGACCCGTTGATGAGGGGCTGCTCCATCAAGCAAAGCCAAATCCGCGACATGGAACTCGTATCTGACGCTCAAGAACATATTACGACAGGTCAGGCTCTGCTGTACATCATCGTAGACTCCCAACACTGATGGTGGAGTTTCCTTGGGCTTCTCGGGGTAATGCAGCTGCAGAGGCAACCACTTTTCCGGCTGAGGTCTACCTAGCTGCGAGACGAACACCTGATTCACCTCCTCCAGGGAACTGCAATTGTAGGGCAATAACTGGCTCCATATACGAGACTGCAAGGTCTCACAGTAATCAGTGTGGTTGGCATTTTCCTGGAGAAGAGGCGCTGCTTGCTGGAGCTGGCACTGTTTAACGATATCCACACTCAGGCGCAGGACTTCTTTCTGCTCCAGGTTAGATTGGCAGGACATTTCCCGAACCTTCCGTGTAAGCAGGGGCAGCCAGTGAAAGTCCTGGAAACTCTGTGGTGCATTAAAGTAGCTTAATTGCTTCTGCTCCTCGCTGTTATTCTGTGGCAGAATTCTGGAGACAATTACGGGCGAGCCAGGCAAGTATCCCAGTGGACTTGAAGTGGGCTTAGCATATGACTCGTTCTGAGCTATAAAATTCACTTTATAATGCAACCACAGGGGTTCGTTGTCGTCCCCCTCGAAGGGTTCGCCTTCAATTAAGACCTTGACCCCAATGATATTTGTGAAATTGTGGGTCACCTGAATTTCCACTTTCTCCGCCAAGATATCCAGTTGAGTGTCATTTTCCCGCTCTATGCAATTGAATCTTCCATTGTCCCCTTTTTGACATACCTCAATGGCTACTCCTTCCATATCCCGCTCGTCTCTATCATGGGGCTTGGGCAACACCTCGTGTGTGGCGGTGAGATATAGGATGCTCCAGAGACTCTGTTGCAGCTGGGAGGAGTTCTTCATCAGGCAGTTGCTGCTCATTGGCTGCAAGTGTCGAATGGATTGCTTCAGTTGGCAATGCGGACCCTCATAAGCTATGGGCAGGTCAAAGGTGGTTAGTTGCTTGCCCTCTGACTGCAGTAATTGCAATGCCTGCCGGAATTTGTAATGAGATTCGGGGGATGCTGTCGGCGCAGGAGAATCGGTTTCGTAGGCCTCCAAAAGGTCCGGCCATCTACGATAATGTGAAGCATCAAAATCTGCAATCAACGGCGGAGTCTTGGCGGGTTTCGTGTTGCTGCGAAAGACACACAGCCAGCCGTCATTGATCTGGCAGGTGGGCAGACCGTGGGTGTACTGAAAGTCCTCGAGTCTAGACTGAAGCAGTGGCAGAGCCGAATCCGGGTGGCAATCGAAGACCCGACGAGTCTCTGGCGGGCAGTCACGGTCACAGCAGCAGTTTAGATCGCATTTACTCGACTGCAGATCGCAGGAGCAGTAATATTGTGGGTTTCCCCTGAAAATCGAGGGATGGACAGGAGCCTCGGTGGCATTCAGGGGTTGTACTTCCACCTTCGGAGCCGATGTTGTGGTGGTGGCTGGCGCTTCTGTGGCCCTGGGACGGGGTGGAAAGATGTTACCTGGTGTGCTGGCCACTTCAGGCAATGGGCTTATGGAGCTGGCAGTGTCACTGCTGGCGGCAATTGTGGAAGTTGGTAAATCCGTAGTTGTGGGTGCCAATGTTGATGTGGGATTTGAATTGTGAGAAATTCCTATTTTAAGTGTAAGTGAGGGTGATGTAACCATGCACAGCAGGGCTATAAGCAAGGGTTCCTTCATGGTGGCTACTTAAATTCCACGCCGTAGTCCTCAAACTTCCGAAAAATTAAACTCAGATCAACGATTACTTTTCCCGAGCTGAGGGTGTGCAGCTTGTAACTATAAAGCAAACAAATAGTGTCTAAAAAATATAAGTATTAGTTTGAATTCACGACTTACCGCTCAACACCCGAGTACAGGAGATCCGTTTTGCTAAGAGCCGCACCCCCGCCGCCGAATTGCTCCTTGATCGACTGCCACCAGCCGTTGGGTGCTACCTTCCAGGTGCTGATCTCCAGGCGATGAGACCCAGGCGTAGTAGGTACGTGCACGAAGCCGTAGCCCACCGGCCAGGACTGCTGCAGGACGTTGACAGCGTAAACTTCCACCAGCAGCCGGGGCCAGCCGAGGACGGATGCAGCACTCAGGTGAATGTCCAGCGGCTGGGCAAAGTCAGAGCAATTCTGCAGCCGGTGCGAGCCCACGTGACTCTGACCCTGCACCTCGCCCTGAACTAGGCGCCAGGCGTTACCTTTCCAGAGAGAGAGAGAGAAAGAGATAGAATCTTGGGCAAGTGCTCTGTGTCGCACTTACCGCTCTGCAGACTCCACTTGCAGTACAGGTGCGGCTCGGCAAAGTCAACTGCTTTCAATATCTGTCCGATTATGTGCACCTCCGCCATCAATTCATCAAGCTTTGATGCCCAGATGATACCTTCTAGTCGAATGGATTTCGATTGACAGCCAGACTGAAGTTTTCGGCTTGTTGTTTCGAATGTTTTGGCACCTGTCCGTTGGCAACGTAACCGGACAACAAACAGGGCTGGGAGCTGCCAACTCAACCGGTGCGAGAACTGGTTCAAAGTGGCAAACGATGGTGGTGGCTCTAGGACTTGAATTTCTTGTGTCATTCATACTTTCCACAGAGAAAAAACAACCTCCAACTATTATGTGATAAATAATAGTCTGAAAGTTATGATTTTACATTAAAAAATTAAACAGAAAAATTACCTTTTAGCTCACTGTTTATGGTTTACATTTTTCATTTAATTTGAAGAACAGCCGTATAAACCATAAAGTTACCTATAGTTACTGTTGCTTACATTACTTTATTGTCTCAAAATACTGTTAAGCTTTTAATTTTTAAATAAAAAATACATTTTTAATAATTTAAATAAAAAAATGATCTGCAATATTGAAAAGAAATATATCTTTAATAATTTAAACTAAATAATTTTTGCATTGTTGCACAGGCACCATGAAACTAGTCCAGCGAATTTATTTGAGAGAATACCAGGGGTCTTCCTTCACCTGTGGAATATTGTACCGAATCTTGACGGGCGCCAGGATATGCATGATCATGTGCTTGCACTCGCTGGAGGCTGATGGCGTCTTTGGGAAGACCAGCGATTGATTGATGCGTTTCAGCAGGATGTGCACATTGGAGCCGTCATAGGGTAGCCGTCCGAATACCATCGCATAGCAGACCACGCCGCTGGCCCAGATGTCCGACATGAAGGGATCATAGGCCACACCTGATAAGAATAAAGGATAATGCATCATCATCCTTAAAATGGGCAGAGAACAACTTACCCTTTAGAATCTCGGGACTGGCATAGGCGTAACTGCCGCAAAAAGTCTTGGAAAGGATTACTTGATTGTCGGAGGTTCTAGTGTCCTTGCGCGCAAATCCAAAGTCAATGAGTTTTAGGTTCCAGTTCTCATCCAAGAGAAGGTTCTCGCACTTGATGTCGCGATGCACTACACCCTTGCTGTGGATATACTCCACGGCACTCATGAGCTGCTTGAACAGCGTCCGCGACTGTGGTTCATCCAGGAACTTCCGCTCCCGCACATAGTCCAGCAGTGTTCCATTCTCTGCCAGCTGCATAATCAGGTAAACCCTGAAAAAGTGATTTAATAAATATAGATTAGAAGAGATTGAAGAGGTCAGCTCAGATAGATAGACAGACTCACCTGTGACTGGTCTCGATACTCTGGTAAAAGGTAATCAAGTTCTCATGGTGTAGACCCTTCACTGCTTCGATCTCGCGGGGCAGGAACTTCTGTGTGTACTCTGATGGAGCCTTGACCTTCGAGATGATTTTCACTGCCACCCGCTTGCCATATTCCTCGGAGAAACCGATCTTGACCTTGGCATAGTTCCCCGTGCCAATCACTTTGCCCAGAATAATGCCATGCTCCTCGAGAATAGTTTTCTGCGGCTTGCTCTTGTCCTCGTTTTTGGATACGGCACCACTAATCGACGATGTCCTTGGCTGAGGCCGGTCGCTAAAGGTGTATACCTTCTGTTCCTGGCGACGACCCGAGTTTTGATCAGTGACAAGATCTTGAGATGAGCTGGCTCCGATGACTAGCGAAAGAATTGTTTGTTTTAGGAATGCCTTCGTTGTGCTGTATTATTTACCTTCGCCTTCGGGTTTTCGCTTTGGCGCTGCCGCCATTTAATTGGGTACAAAAATTACAACTCTGCAACTCCGCCAGTGTGCAGCTAATATTTCAAAAAGGATGCCCGTGCTCAAGAATCATAAAAGGGAAAGCATGTTCTAAAATTTTTAATTTTGAAAGAGCCTCAATAAAAGTATTCTGACATTTTGTGAGAATTATTTCAAACGTGAAAGGAACACAACGGCAAGTTTATGTTTTTTAAAGCTCTTGTGGCTCTGTTAAAGTAGTATCTATTCCTTGATATCATTATATATATTTAGTATACTTTTGATCCGCGAGAAAAGCACTTCATGTGGATCTTACACAAAAGCCTGTTGAGATTCCAAAATACTTACGCTTAAAACGTTTAAGTCAGGTCACGAAAAGAAACATTTTAGGCTTTCAAGCATTTAAATTAAAATTGAATTTATTTTGCAAACAAACTTAAAATATAAATAAAAAATATTTAAAAATGTATTAATTTATTTACCATTCCGGACAATTTATTTTTCGATATGGGGTCACCAGAAGGTTGGGGTGGATCTTTATAGGTCAGCCATTTGTTGTTTTTTCATGTCGTTTGCTTTTAAACGTCTGAGCATTTCCGGTTATAGCGACGCACTTCAATAACAATTTAATTAAAAACTGAAATCCTTCTGTTCTCACATCAACAAGAAAGTAAGCATATAAATATATATGTATGTATAAACAAGTGAAAAAAAATAATAGCTTCAAAGAGTTGAGTCTTTTAAATTTATTTTCCAATTGTTCATATAAATAATAATATTATTAATAATATTAAGAAATGTAATATGTGTTGTGTATTTTATATTTTCATACCTTTTAAAAATAAAGTACTTATTTTCTAAAAAATGGTTTCACAAATAAGCTTTCTTTGCAAAATGGAAACATTTTATTTAATATTTTAAAGAACAAATCAAACAATTAAAATTTATGAAAAATAAATAAAGAAAATAAAGGACTACAGCTAAGTATTTCAAAATATATTAAATACAATTATTATAAGTTTGCCTTATAAGTTGTAAATCATTAAATAACTTGTTATTAAAGTTGAATCGCTGATGCTTTCTTCATTGCTATTATTTTATCCGTTACTGTACTTTCAAGTGAATGAATTTTATACATATGTTCGTCTGAAAATAATGAATAATTATACCCTTTGTAGAGGGTATAGCAAGCTATTTTTTACAAAAAGTTTGTATGGCACTGAAAGGGGCTTTCTCTGACTTTACAGTTACGCCAGAATGCATATATTTTTAGCTAATGAGGGACTAATTATATTGTATCTTAAGTTTATTTGTTTATTTAATAACTTTGCTGGTATTAATTTTAATTGAAGAGATATCATATAGTTTTACTTTTTCTTTTTTAGGAATACAAATAAAAAAATTAGGAACATTCGTATGTTCAGGTAATAACGAAAACTATAACAAACCATTTGTTTTTTTTAAATTCCCTGCTAAACACGAAATATTTTTGTTTGTTCAATAAAACTCTCACACAATGTGATTTAATGCATCAAGATGATTGTTTTTATAGTAATTATATTTTGTAAAAGATTATAAAATTCCCCAAAAAAGAGCATTTGCACAACTACATATGAGTGAGAGACAATTTTTAATAATTCCATTCACCTCTCGGCTGCCGTCGCCATCATTGGTTATTAAAAGTTGTTTACGTTGTTGGTGTTCTGCTGTTCTGTTGCGGAACAGCAACAGTTTTATATATTGTTATTATTACGCTACACCGTACAGTGCGGTTCTGTGCGAGAGCTGTGAACTCATTTAATTAAAATAAATGCCACAAAAAATAAATGTTCGGGAATGCGTTCCCCGTTGCCACAGATTTCCACTCCCCGGGCGTGGCAGTTCAAAAAAAAGGCCAGTAAAAAATGAACTGAAAAAACCAAAAAAAAAAAAAGAATAATTCAGCAATGGCGGCGCGACTTAGCGAACTTTTAGCAATTTGCACACAAAATTAAACAACCTCCGAGCTAAGGGGGAAATTTGCAAATTATAATTATTTTATACCTGGACCGAAAAGGTAAATTTGCCTTTCACTCCACAATACGCGGCAGTGAAGAGCTTTCCATAAGCTAACACACTTTCGTGGCTGTAAAAGGCTCACTGCCGGGGCGTTGGCGGTCTAGATGAGCTCCATCATCACAGAGATTCGCAGGACTGGCAAAAAGGAAGTCGTGTAACAAGCGCTAGAGGCGCGGCACTGGGCCACCACCAATTAAGGCTTACAACTTTCAATTAAAAACTTTGCAGCGCATTGAAAAATGCAGAAGAGTGACAGGTAAGGACGCAGAAAAACTGTGGTGAGCTACACTTGTATGCAATGTAACCAAATTTCGTTGAAGGATATTGGCTTGAAGGAAAATCTCGATCGGGATCAACCATTATTACATTTCTATTCATTTCTATTTCATTTTAAATATGTTATGATTAGCAAATGATGTTTAAAAGGAAATCCTGATCATATCCTGCAAGCCTGAATTTAAGATCAAAGCTAACTTTCACAGAATTTAAAAAAATGATGCAAATGCCTGGTAATTCCTACCTGGGGATATGCTATTTTTTTTTTTTTTTGATGTTCCGCATGCCTTGCCTCTCGGAGCTGGCCATGTTAATGTCCCGCCATTACGTTGATTTCACAATATCCTTGCACATCCTGTCCGTAGCACTGGCGGCACCGCTCACCGGCCCGAGGCTTGCACTCTGAAAACTCTGCACGGCAATGTCAAAATTGTTTGTGGCAGTTGCCACCGCAGCTGCGTTGCCTGCCAGCGGAAATGCCGCTGCACTGGACACAGAGATACAGGGACTCAAGGACCTGCCGCGCACCACCACCCACTTTGCATCGCCAGTTGTGGCAAGAGCAGAACTGACAAAACAGCAAAAATGACAACTGAAATATGCGATGCTGGGCGAAATTCAGGAGGATAAAGGAGAAAGGAGAAAGGAGGAGCAGCAGAAAGCAGCCGGCAGGATCTGCGTTATCCCTGCGTGGACGCTGAGCTGATGCTGCAAGCAGCAAGAGCTCTGGCATTGTGGTTTGCTTCGGGATGCGAGAGCCATTAAAGGTGGATGCATTATGAGTATCCTGATCTGCTATGAATGCTGCACAAACAAGGTGACTGGGTCAGTGTATTCTCCATAGGAAGTTTCCCTTCTGCTGTCACATTATGTCTCTGCCAGATGTAGCTTTCGACACTGCTCAAGCTCAAGCCTGCAAGGGAACGATAAAGAATATCACTGCTGCAATTCTTCTTGACTTATCCAGTTGGTTCTGCCATCCGCCATTGCAACTTCCTCTCTTCCTGGCATTGTGCAGCCTCTTTACATTTATTGTCGTGCTTCTGCATAATAAAGCAAAGTCAATTGTTGTGGTCAGTTCACCAACATGTGTAAGGACTGGGAATTGCAGGGTTAATATGCTGTTAACCCTTGGTGTATTTTTGTTTAAGGAAGAAAGTGGAATCATTACTTGTTATGACGGAGTTGGGTTTGTATAAATTTGAGCCCTATTTTCATTTAAAACTCAACTGTAGCTTGCTTTAATTTTATGCCAAGAATTTGCCTTTCCCCACTCTCAATGCCCGTAGTTTTGCCCGCCCACTTTCCCCGTCTGAACATATATCCCGATCATATAATATTAAACCGATTTTTAATTGAAAATTAATTGAAATAACAATTGCATCGGCTTCAATTTATCCAACTGTAAGCCGGCCTCGGCCCAGTCTCGGCCCAATCAACATCTCTATTTCCATCATCATAATTCCTTTTGGCGAATTTATTCCAATTCCATATGATGCCATTTCAATTGGCATTTATGCACTCACAAATATGTACATATGTTGTTTGTCTGTTTGTCTGTTTGTCCAGATAATTTGTAATGGGTTAATGCAAACCAAAAATGCATTTATCAGTCAGGCGAGTGCCCTCTGTACTTGAAGCTGGAAATCAATTAATACTCAATTGTAATTTACGAAGCTTTCAAATCGAACAACGAGTGCTGACATAAATTAGCCAGAGACAGAGCACTAATTTAATTAAGTGGATTTGCAAATTTGTTGAATGGTATTAGTTGGAATTGAAATTTGTGAGTTTGTGAGGCTGCTCTACTTTGGAATATGGTCCATATATATATCTTATGTTGTAGAATGCAATGGAATTTTCTATTAGAACAAAAAGGATATTGATTTTCTTTACATAATATTAAATAAAGGCTAAAATTTGGACATTATTGTAAATGGTAATCAGTTATCAGGAAAATGGTTAGCTTTTCCTATAAATTTGTATTTTTTTTTTATTTGTTACATTGACACCTGAGCACATTTAGTAGCCTCTTCTGCTTCCAGCTGTATTCTAAGCCTACTTTGTCAACTGAGCATTCTACATTTTCAAATCAAATTAACTGACTTTCATTTCAGTAAAAAGCAAAAAAAATATATATACAAGACTTCCATTACTTTTCGTGTTGACTTGTTTTGAATTTCCATTTCTTTTTTGTCGAGTTTGTATGTGGAAATGTACTTTTTGTCGCCATTTTCTTTTGGGTAATTCGAAGCCTGTATCGGCAACAAGGACTCCATCGCCTGCATCCATCCACCATCTCGGAATGGTTGAAGAGGAAGGGACAACGAAACTGTGCAGGAACAGGAGCTGACTGCGACTGGTGGGGGCATCTCGAACGGCAACCAACTCAGGTCCTTTGAAATACATTTGACAGGGCATTATGTTTCACAGGCGCCTGCTGGATGCCAGGAGCTTCCGTCATGAGAATGATTTTTATTAAAATTCGGTAACAATTACAGAGTGGAGTGGGGTAAATTCACCTGAAGATGCCTCACTTGCTTAGCACTTGTTTTTATGCCTGTTACTTGCCTGGCATGAGTCCTTTTTGCCTTGTATATGAACCCCGCATTGAACAACATAAATAATTCCATTTGTTATGGGAACAGCTTTTTTCTGTTGCTTTAAGAGTTTTATGTACTTTTTAAATACCTAAAAAAGTGTCCCCCTAAATTTATATATTTATATTCAAGTTGTACATGTTTTTGTTATTATATATTTCTAAAGTTTCATTAGGGTGTAGCTATAAAAAGGATCTTGCTGCTGTGTCCACCGAGGCCTGCTTGCTTTATTTTCACTTACCACATCAATCGAATAGAAACAGGTATTCCCCGACGCGGGCCTAAAAGGACCTTCTCTCTTCTCCTCAGCTCGTCTCTGTTTGAATTCTTCCTTTTCGGATCCCCCAGCTGCTGTTGCTTGCTGTATTGTTAGCATATTTTATGCAATGACAATGGCTTTGGCCTCGCCACTGTTGGTAGTTTATAAATCATTTGAGATAAGCTGCTGCACAACGTGCAGCACCTGATGTCTTTTTGAGAGGATGCCGACCCCATGCCGGCAACACGATTCACCCACCGCAGCCCACTCCAGCCCACATCTCTCCACTCTGCTCTGCTCCCCCATTACCCAGGCTTTTTCCTGGCACTGGCCACGATGGAGTCTTGTATGTTAAAAACTGCAGACAGCGACTGAATGGGTACAAAAACTGAAAAAGGTACGGCCTTCCAGGGGGAGGGAGAGAACATAACAAAATTGAAAAACAAATTGCAAAAAGAAAAATAAAACGTAGGCAAAACAAGAGATTTAATATGAAGAAGAGGAAATGCTCTTTGGAGAATTTTACCATCAATTTTTGCAGAAAGTAAGGATTTTATTTTAAGAACAGAATTTATGTGTATAATAATTTGTTTGTATAATTTATAGTAATACTAAGAAACTATTTTTTTACTTTTTACTTATATAATTTTTTCATTTCAAAAGTATTTAAAACAAGAAAGGAAGCTAACTTCGGTTCGCCGAAGTTTATATACCCTTGCAGATTGCAATTGAACTATAAAATTAAAGTCGAAATTCTCAAACAATATTAAGTGGTCAAATCTCAAATTTGATGAAAATATGTTAAGAAACAGCGAAGTTAGGATTTTTTCTATTATTTTTCTGATTGTTCCTATGAGAGCTATAGGATATAGTCGTCCGATTTTCATGAAATTAAAACCGAAATTCTAAAGTAATAATTAATGGCCAAATATCATATTTGGTGGAGTTTTGTTAAAAACTGACAAAGTTATAATTTTTTTTCGAAAGTTTTACCGATCGTTCCTATGGCAGCTATATGATATAGTTGTCCGATCCGGCCCGTTCCGACATATTTACGAGTGAGAGTATATAGAAGACTAACTGCAAAGTTTCATTCAGATAGCTTTAAAACTGAGGGACTAGTTTGCGTAGAAACGGACAGACAGACGGACAGACGGACAGACGGACAGACGGACAGACGGACAGACGGACATGGCTAGATCGACTCGACTGTTGATGCTGATCAAGAATATATATACTTTATAGGGTCGGAGATGTCTCCTTCACTGCATTGCAAACTTTTGACTGAAACTATAATACCCTGCAAGGGTATAAAAATACTATTTTTCTATAAAGTTTTGCAATATTTTTTCAATTTTACAAACCTAATGACTAACAGGATATACCTTCTCTCCCAGTAAAAATTGTTTGCGGTGTGTTCTACGACATAAAAATATAAAAATGTAAATAGCATAAAAAAGGAAAAGCGTGCAACGGTAGCACTTTTCCAATACCTATATGGGGCGCAAGTGGGGTACCGAACCCATCACCCAGGGACGGGTTCTCGGGCTCTCGGAGGCGTGGCCGTGTGGGTGCCAGTGCCAATGCCATCACAGATCTCCTTCGTCATGACTGCGCCACGCCGCAGAGTTCAAGCTGTTTAGCTTTCATGTGACAAAGTAAATTTCAATATATTGAAATTGTTATTTAAGTAGAGTGCACGTGGAGACCGACCGACCGACCGAGCGAGTGGAGCGGCAACTACCAGCTGTTGTCAGCCCCTCCAAGTCGCCTCCGCCCTCTTCCGCCTGGTCCCTTGGCTTCCTGTAAATAGTGTCATAAATAAATTGCCGTGATTTATGTGCCAGCCACCAGAGATAGAAAAGAACCATAGAAGGGGCGGCAGAGGCGGGAGGAAATAATGACAACAATAACAACAAAGTCGTGCTAACAAATTGCATTTTAAAATGCAACCCCAGCGATTTCCTAACAAAACTATGTAGTATGGAGTACAGTTGCCGCAGCATATCGGCGGAGGCAGGACATCAGCGAAACCAATATGGCGGCACACACAGCTGACTGGGAGCCTTCGGAAGGAGATGAGTGAGTGGCAGGAGAAGGTGAGAAGCAGAGAGCAGCTGTAGGTCCAGGCCCAGTAAACGATTTAATTACAAAATAAAGTAATTTTTTATTGAATAACCGCCAAAGTTGATGGAAAATCGATTCGACAACTGAGAGCACACATATTTATGCACAGGAAGAAATAAATATATTAATATTGCCTTTATTCTTTACTTTACAAACTTTTTATGTAAGTAAGTTATTCCCTAAAATCAAATTTTTATTTATTAAATACCGTAGTTAATTCCAAAACTATCATATTTTTTTTCCAATTTTGTGCTTGGTTCAGTATATTAATAATAATTAATTAAAATAATACTGAAAGAATATTTTTAAAGCCAGGCGTATTATAATTTAAATTCATATTATTATTTTTTGTGTGTGTACATAGCTTTTAGTGGGCAGTCTTAATGGCTTAAAAACTGATCGATTTTCAGTTTCGGTTTTGGGGGGAAATAAGCGTTAAATTTGCACAACAGTCCCATCCCTCAACGTTAATGTTAATTTCCTGGTGCCATACCTTTTTATATGCGATTTTCCAAGTAAGTAATAAGACTCGACGTCTTTTAATTGAGAACATTCAATTACAGGTTTTATTAAGTGAACTATTATTTCTTTTACCATTCTCATTGTACCACCCTTTTGCTTTATTTTTAAATTACAGTTGCCTGGTTCGATTAGCCTATGGTATTTGCAATTGCATCATCGATTTAATTACAAATTAATTGCTTTATCATTGGCAACCGATTGCCCGTCATTCAGAACAGACACTCCGCTGGCATGGCCTCAATGTGCCATGCCACAAGCCCACACCAGACCACCAACAGCCCGCTCTGATTTCCATGGACGCCACCCATTTGACTAAAGCCTTGGTCAAGTCATCAAGCGAATCGCTGGCAGCTGCCGTTTATTTTTACATTTCGCGTTGGGGCTGCATTACTTTGTAATTATTGCGCAAATGGTTTGTTTGCATATTGATTACAGCTGCAAAAAGCCAAGCACTGGTCACCCCGGTCACCCTGCCCACCTCGATTCAGCCCCATGTCAGCCACAGAGCATGGCGAAGGCATGTACACATGGGTACCAGGACTTTACCAATCCTTGCCAACTTCCAGAATGTGGCCTTTTAACTACGGCGAAAGAAGGTATATATGATTCCTTTACTAGAATAGTAAAGAATTGTAAATAAATTCAAATTGATGTGTGAACCATTTGTGATTTATTGTTTTATTTTGGTTTATTTTATTTTTATTATTTATTTTATCATTTTTAGGTTTATAAGTTGTTATTTTCAATATTTTTTTCTGTGTTTATAGTTAATGTAAATATTTTAGTTCGTATACGAACTTTATACTTTAACAGCTTCCCATTTAAAATACCTCTGCCAACTTTTGGTGTTTTGAGTTTCTTTGGGAATTTTTATTATTATATTTTCATGCCACCACCTACATATATGCACGCAGGACAAAGCAGCCAAAGGAATCGTGTGAGTTACGTCCATTTTGCACTTCATTTCATGAAACTTCTGTGTACTATGGGGAAAAAGGTAATATTTTTGTTAAGTCCATAACTCTAAAATTGATCAAAAGTTTTTAAAGCAGGAAAATAACCAAAATAGTCTACAAAAACAAAATAAAGAATATATATTTCCCATGTTCATGTATAGCCCCGGCTTTAGTTATCATAAATAGTAGAATAACCAACTGTGTCAATCCAAAAATCATCCAAAATAGTAAAGAATTCAAGTAAAATTGCACATTGCCATAGTGCAGTGCAATCCTCCTATTGAGCCCTTTTTATGTCCTCAGGGAGTATAACTACACAGGGTCCTTTGTCATCGCTGCTGCTGTCAGTGTGGCTACTGGCCAATGCAATTGGCGGTGCAAATTTCATTATACGTAAATTTGCCACTGCTCAGACCAGGCAATTTCCCCTGATTTCATTTTAGTAGCAAAACAACCACAAAGAGACGGGTGGCGAGTAGTAGTGGTCATGAAAGTAAATCATTCTGGCAAACTAGAATGTACAATGTACATACCCAAAGGGGCAAGATTCTTTATGATTTTTCTACTTGAAGATTTAAAATAAGCAGGGTTTGTAAGAAATACTATTTTATATATTTTTTAATAAATTCATTAAAGTTAATAGATAAGGCCAGAGTTCATTAAAAGGTAAGGTATAAGTACCAAATATATTTACCCAGATGTTATCTAAAAAATGTACTAAAAATCCTAAAAAATGTATAAACTTATTCTGTTTATTTTTTAAAAAATTTTCTGTGTAAACATTAAGTTTTTAATTGGATCTGAGTAATCCGTTTGAAAAGTCTGCGGGAGTCTGAAGATGCTCACCTCTTTTTGGCTTTCTTTAACACATTCATTACTTTCTTCTATACATTATTTCATTTGAATGTATTTTTTTCTAAATTTAAAAGCCATGGCATTAGCTTTCACCTGAGAACGAGTCACCTGTCTAGCCTGTGACCAGCCTGTAGTAAACTTGCCTGTGCCGCTGTATTATATTTGGTAATGCAATTTGAAGAAACAGCATCAGGTGAATATTAAGACATCAGTTTTATCTGCTTAACTGGACTACTTCATTAAATAAAGCCTCTTTTCTTCTTTTATCACACCTGAAATCCTCATACAAGTCCCAGAATGTCGCAAAATAAGAAAAAATCGAAAAACTACAGTGTTGATTCGTCCAAGAAGACTTCGCAATTGCAGGCGAAAAGATCCTTGGCAAAGTTAAGCGAGGTTCCAAGTGTAAATAGCGGAAGTTTTGTGTATACCCCTAAGACGAAGACCGAAGACCCAGCAAAGAGACCATGTCCAGTGCGAAAGCAGTCGGGCAGGAAGGCAAAGGAGGAGAGAGCCATTGCCAGTTTCCGGAACATTGATTTCTTTGGTAATCGCGACTCAAACACCGTACTGACGGTCCAGAACCTTGAGTTTCCGGATGCCAACATCACACGCACGGAGCTGAACAAGCGCGACGAGTGCGGCAAGAGTGTGGTCCGAGACAGAGGCCGAGACTTTGCCAGCACGAGCAACTCTCACTTCCGCGACGGTGTGGAGACTGTTAAGATCAAAGAGACCAGCTGCTCGGCGGTCAGTTCGCCGAAGAAGTCGAAGACCGAAGATCTCCAGTCTCAAAGTATAAGACCGTTGGTAATTGGTGCGCCGGGCTCAGAGGAGCTGGTGGATTCGGCTCACCAGCCCTCCACCCATCCGCCAAACTTCCAGGGCGACGAGTGGAATCGCCCGTGCTCGGTCAGCTTTGTGGCTGGCGCTCATCGGACTCGCGTGGGTCGCTGCCCAAAGGACTACGAGCAGTTGGCCAAACTGACGGCGGCGCGTAGGAAATTTTTCCTCACGCAGGACCCGCGCAAAACATACTGCCTGATCAATCCAGTGGCTATGCGCCACAAGCCGCTGACAAAGGAGGAGGAATTCACCCTGATTGGCAACCTGGTCAAGCATGGCGACAATCTTTGCGCCAGCACTGGCTCAGAGACCTCTGAGACGCACATCTGCGAGGTGATTGACCTGCAGAACCCAATGGCACTGGATTTCCACGGCATGGACTACAAGACGACCTACGAGCAGGACGAGATTGAGGATCAAAATGCTCTGACCTTCTGGCGCGTTCAGCGGTACATGGCGCGGCGCAAGGTGAAGAAAAACGTAAAGGTGACTGTTGAAAAGGAACTCAAGGAAGAGCGTCTGGCTGTGCCGCAGCGATTCAACACCACGATTAAGGATACGCCAGTGGAGGAACGGGTATCGGTGCGATCTCCTCGACTCGTGTACTTGTATCGCAGTCCGGACAAGCCGGCCAACAAGCGCAAGATCGAGGAGGAGGCTAAGCGACGTGCGGCTCGCTACAAGGATATCTATTTGCGAAAGAAACAACGCGAGGAGGAGCAGCTCCAAGAGCACCGCAAGCAGGAGGTGGCCGTCAAAGAAATCCAGGGACGAACAGTGGCCGAGAAGGACCTTTACGACGACGTCGCCGTCATCGATGATGCCATTGAGCGCAGTTTCCGGAAGCATGTGGAGATCAAGCCCATCATCCGCAAGCGAAAGGTTTTCCCCAAGACGTTGACGGAGACGGAGCGCCTGAAGGCGATCATGCATCGCGAAGACTGTGTGCGTCGCGACAAGGCCAAAGTCACCCAGCAGTTTTATCTGGAACGCACCGGGAAACTGAAATATCTGCCGGATGCGGAGCAGAAGCTGCGCTGCGACGAGAGCATTGAGGGCAGCGTGGGTTCCACGCCCAGCGAGCAGAGCAGCGATGATGAGGATTACCTGAAGGTGGGCAAAATCGGCGACAAGTTCCATCTGCGCGGCTTCCACTATAAGCACGGCGATGGTCTTCGGGGTAAGCTGCATCGACACCAGATCATGAAAGGACAGCGCACGGTGAAGGGTTGCCTCACGCGTGACGAGTGGCTGAATCAGTTGGTGCCCCACAAGGAGCCCATTAAGTTGGACGTCGAGTGTGGTATCATTAAGGTTCTGGATCCTGACGATCCCAACCTGGACCTCTTCCCGCCCGAGCCCCTGCTCATGAGACGCCGCGAGCGCCAGAGTGCCGTGCGAGAGTTCATCGATCAGCGATTGGGTCTCCATTATCACCGCAGGCTACGCAAGAACCTGAAGCTTGTCAAGCCAAAGCCGGCCTACAATGTGCGCAAATTCAATCTCATTCGATATGTGTTTCCCGAGAAGGTTCTGGTGCCTTCAGTTGATCGAGTGCCGGTCGAGGAAATGGAGGTGCTCGATGCCACCAAAGTGAACACCACGCTGGAGTATCTTAATCTCAAGCAGGAATTGGCCAAGTCGAAGCGTCACAAGAAGAAGCTGGCCCGCATGCAATTGCTAGGCCTGCCCTGCATCGAGAAGGAGCAGTTGCGGCTGGCCGATCCATGTCTGGCTCCTGAGGAGGAGCTCGACTTGGATTGGGTACCCGTTCCTGAGCCTCCATACGACGGGGGCACGGGCGGCGAGGCTACGGATGTTGCTAAGGACGAGAACGTGGATCGCTTAGAGGCCGGCTGCGACCGAGCTTCAACTACTACTCTTCATGGCTTCACTCGATCTCCGACCATTCAACGGTCCAAGGTCTCGTGGACTCGTGGACGATTTGGCGCCGGTGGTGATATTCAACCTGTCCGTTATAGGGGAAATATGCCGGCACCCTCGAAACGTGAAAAGACTCTGACAATACATCCGCGACGGAAGCGGGACTATGCCGCCGAACGGATTCCATCGGCCATGTTCAACGAGGTGTTAAAAACATCCAATTTGCCACTGCTGGAGCAGCCGGAACCGGAGAAGATTCGCTTCGCTAATGTACGGACAAAGAGGCGTCCGTATACGGACATTTTTGAGGCACGTCATCACCACGACCACTGGTCGCCGACTCAGGTGAAGAATGTGCATGTGCAGTACCAGCCGAAGACCGTGGTCCCGGAAATCACAAAGATAGCTAAGAAAGCACCGCGAGTGGTGGCCAAGTTCGAACGGGCTAACCCACCCAGCAGCAAGTATGTGGACAGTGACCTGACCATGCCCAGCTATGACTTCGAAAAGATGATAGCCGACCATTTGGCCGCCACCCGCACCGACAACAAGGAGGCTGCCGGGGAAGTGGTACAGAACCTCTGTCACCCCTATGACTTTGTCTTCCACTCGCGGGACCCAGAGGAGCTGGCAAAGCTGGATTTTCCCGGACGAAAGCAGTACCAAGAGCTGTTGCGAGAGACCCGCGAAGCCATTTACGAGACGAAGGACATCGAACCGGGCGAGGAGCGATTATTGGTGGACAGGCGTGCGGTTGTGGCCGATCTAGAGGAGGATCTTAAGAGCATCGAGAACTGCCTGAGCTCTTTGAGTAGCTCGACTTGCACAGATCTAACCAACGACAGTGGCAGCTATATGGTAATTGGGAATAAAACCAAGTTGCCCCTGGATTATATCCGAAAGCCGTTGGTACCCTTCGAGGAGATGCGACGCGGTCGCTTTCACGCCGCCGTGATTGATGTCGACGCAGAGGATGAGGATCCCTACCGTATGCTTCCCTTTTCGGGTCAGCACAAGGAACAGGCCGATATGCTGGGACCCAAGGATACATTTTTTACCTTCAGCACGCGACTGCGAAACACCCTTCGCCTGCGTCTCGAAGTGCCGGTGCCGGATGTGCGCCAAACTCTTCTGGGGCCCGGGCCTCACAAGTACTATGGGGCTGTGATCACGGATCTCGACGAGAACTATATCGAGGAGCTAAAAAGTCGAGCAACCATCAAACCCTTCAAGTTCAAGACTAGCATTCAGCTTCTCAAAGACGCCATGCGGCTGAAGTACGAATCCTTGCTGATTCAGGGCCAAATGGTGCGGACTAAGATCTACGACCGGATGAACGAGCGCCACTGGGTGGACATGAAGAACACGAAGGCCCTGTACGAGGCCTTGTTCGCCAAATGGCAGAAAAAGGAGTACAACGCGGCCATGACGATGGTCTACCAGGTGAAGTCGTACTACGAGACCACCGACAAGCTGAAGCAGGAGTATCGCAATTTGGAGCGCGAACTAATGATGCTCAACATGGACATTGTGTTCATCGAGGGCCACTGGATCCGTTGCATTATGCTGCAGAATTTCCATTACCTGATGGGGGATCAGGAGTGGCGCGCCGAGCACGATTGGATTCATTTGGTTCCGAAAACCAAGCGGCGCGGCAGCGATGTTGATGGCTCCGAGGAGCAGGAGCCGGAAGCACCGGAAGAATTGGACGAGGAGGACCTGGAGCTGGAGCCATACGATATTTCTATTGCCAAGCGATCTATTGTTAATATTCGTGTGCGGGACAAGGACGATGCCTGGGCCATTCGCACCTTCTACTATGACGTTTATATGCAGAAAACCCATCCGATTTTACAGGTATTCCCCGATGCAGAGGCCTTCTTGCAGGGCCTCGAAAACCTGAAAACCAAGACTTTTATGCTGCTGCTGGAGATGCATTTCACGCTATCCATTCACACCGAACTGCAGGGCCGCATGGAGACCTTTGTCGATTGGTGCACCAAGGATCTAAAGGAGAAACAGGATTATGTGGCTCGAAAGTCGGCCAAGAAGTTCTTTATGGAGGACCGGGCCATGGATATGGAAAGCAAGGTCCACGAATATCTGGGAAAGCCCATCGAGGACACCATTGCGGACGAGGATCACAACAAGCATCGTGCCGTGCTGGCCGAGGTGTGGCGACGTGTGGTTCCCGACTCAGTGCGAGGCACAAGCGACGCTCTGCCCAGCACCGTTGACATGGTGGCCGCTATTAGTGATGTGATCATGGAAATTCTGTCCAAATTTGAGCACATGGACATTCAGAAGGTTCGATCCTTAGAGGCCACGTTGCGCAAGCGGCGACGGTACAGCGAGAAAATATCGGCTCAGGCCTATCAGGTGGAGCGTCGCATTGAAATGGAGATGAAAAAGGTACGCAAGAACCTCGAGCCGCCCTACAAGAAGCCCAAGCGTGAGGGCCGTCTGCCCAGGCTCTATCTCAAAAAGAAGGTTATTCCGGAGAAGAAAGAGGTGATCGTTATCTCCGAGCACACCAAGAACTTTGTGCGGGCCTTCAGGGAGGACGGCCACAGCGGTGAACCTGGCACCCACACGTCCCTGCTGACAGCGGACAATATGCAGGAGCAGATAGTGCCCTTCTACTTTGACCACTTCCTCAAGATCAATGGCTATACGCCGAATTATAACTTCAGAACCAATGTGGATTTGCGCGATGGGAACGAGTTCAATCGCCTGAAGGTGCGCGAGGTCTTGCCGGATGTCATGCTTAGGCTGGAGCACTTGGAGATGAGTCAGAAAAAGATCATGGAAGAGAATATTCAGCGCAATCCGAAAATGTACGAGAATGTCATATGATGAGTTGAGGGTAGAGAACCTATGACACCACTTAACAGAGTTAATAATAATACAAAATACTCAACAAGTTGACGAGCTTTCCTGTTTACTAAATTTTTAGTGGCACACAAAATCGAATAAATAAAATACAATATTTTTAGGCTTTATTATATACTAAATATCAGTTATTTCTTTACATCTCTATAAAAGTTTGTTTTTTAGATTTTCCAACTTTTAGTTCGTCTCTTTTTTTTCTTTATGAAATCTGACGAACTTTGCCCGAGATGCTTTCACTTTAGGCGCAGCTGACGCTTTTCTTTTTTTTTCCCTCTAAACTTCGCTCCTGCAAAGCCTGCAGAGTTTCCCTGGAATGTTGTCCTCGCAGCGCCGTTCTGCTTGTTTGCCTTGACAGCAGCTGCAGCGGTAATTTTCATTTTCTACCTGATGTCCTACTTCATTGCCACCTGAACTGCACCCCCTTCCTTTTTCATTTTCCTTTTACAGGGCATAAAACTAGCTTTTCTGTTTTATTTGCACATAAATCACAAAAGTTTTCTCTATTTTTTACCATCTCTCTGTTGTCTCTGTATAGATGTAGATGTACACCTTAACGGAGCTGTGATTCGTGCCACGTACAGATGTCCTTGGCAGAAGTCTTCACTTACCTTTTCTTTAATTCGTGTGTATTTTGTATGCATTAAAATTCTTCGAAAAACCACATTGTATTGCTACGTTTTCAAACATTCTTTTTTTTAAACGAATTTCACACAAAGGCAAATCACAGACACTTTGTGCTCTGCTACATTTCCCGACCTTCAGTAGTCCGTACCTCGAATCCATTAGCAGCTAATGAAGCATTAAAAAGTGACAAAAAATGAAGGCAGGGAGGGAGATATTCTTAACGCCATATTTCCAAGGAACTCAAAAAGCACATCGTGGAGTGGAACAGAAAAATAAAGTAGAGAGCAGAGCGGAATAAAAGGAAAAGCTAAGCGAACGAAGTGAAAAATGCGTCAGGCTGGAGCCTGGATGGATGACTGGATGAGTGCTTCTCGGGCACTGCGGCGGCTGAGGAGTGGAGAGGAAGGCTCGCTGAAATATATAAAGGAATCACGAATTAAATACCTTTTAGCAATTAATCTGCTTAGCTAATGGACGTTTTCTGTGTAGATCCAACGACATCTGCCGGCGCGGAGCGTCGGAGCGCGGAGCATTGGGGGAGGGTTTACATTAGGCTTACGAACCGGCTGACCAGTCAATGGAATCCCCATCGAATGGCAACTCTATGCGATGGCCGTCTAATTCATTCAATAAACGCGCCGCGTCGGCCATTGATTCCATCTGAATCCAGGATAAACACCATCCATCGAATGGCCTGTCTATGCGGCTGACTGGCGAACTCTCGCCACTTGTAGGTTTGCCTTTTGACCATTGAACTGCCCTGCCCCATGGAGTTTCATTTATCTATTGGCTCTTTTTAATTGACGACGCCAGTTGGTTTTTAATTTCACTTCAGATTCTATCACATTTGATTTGATTTTATTGAGACCACTCTACGTAATTAAGCTATACATGTCAAAGTTCAGGGCTCACTTAAGAAACGCAGGCATTCCTGGTAGCCAGACATGGGTCAGATCAGAGGCCACTATAAGCGTCAAGATTCTAGCTAATTTCAAAATCACAATAAAGTTTTTATTAATTTGGCCAGCGAAAAATGATTTTTAAGCCCTCTCTTAACTTACACAAAAAATGTTTCCCAAATCTTTCTAAGTTAATTTAAAATTTAGCTATTGTTTAGGATGTGTGTGTGTTTAACTTATATATTTTAAAAATATATAAATATATTACCACACATTTTTTATAACGCCCTAAAAATTATTTAAAAAAACCTAAGAAACTTTTATTTCTTACCGTCACAATATTTTGAAAATACCATAAGTAAGCTATGCTTTTCAAATCGTCCTCCCATTCGACTTGCCTGTGAACGCTGCTAGGAAAGTTCAGTAAGATTCTAAATTCCAGAGCGAGCACAGCTCCGAGCTCAGTACAAAAATACAAAAAAATATTTATAAATAAATATTTCGGCTAGGTTTAAGCATAAAGTGATAGAGCTGTAGTTGAATGCACGAACTCAACAAAAAATAAAGTTAAAAAGCACAAAAAAAAAGAAAAAATATAAAAAAAATCGAAAAATGAATCAAGAAATGTATTTAATAGTCAGCACAAGGTAACAACAGGCCACACTTTTGCGACCACTTTGGGTAAGTTTATCCTTTTCCTTATCTATAAATACCTTAACTCGAAATCATTTCAGGCACGCCAGGTTAATACACTAAAATGCGACACTTACACTCAATGTAAGTCTTAAAGATTCGTCGTCTAGCTATAATACGTATATATTCTGACATATATCATTTAAGGATCCAAAATTCTTCGAGCAACTGGGACCCTTAGAATCCTCATATCCTGCATGCCTGTCAGATTTTCTACCGTAGGTTTAAAGCTATTAGAATCGTCACCTAGGATTCCGCCTTGAATATGGAAATGATCTGAGATTTTTAAGGACTTGGATGAGCTTCCCAGATTATCTACTGCAGGACTCAGATAGCGGCACGACCTCCTGCAGAAATTCCGCCTGATAATCAACGGAGATTCCAAGACACGGATCCTTAGCTTAGTTCTGGAGAATTTTTTCAAGAGGTAAGAAATTTGTATTTGTCAGAAATATCTTTATTCTTTATCTCTATATATAATTTCAGCACTTTCGACGGCGAGACTTACTGAAGACAGATGGAGACAACAATACAAAACAAAACATATCAAATAATAATATAACAACTTTATTATAATAAAAATACACCTACACCTAAAAAGGGTCTATTGGTTTAATTTTTTCATGAGTAGGGATGATCTAACCATCATATTCGTTCTTTCTATATATCACAACCGTTCAAAGGAAAAACTATCAGTACTTTACTCGAAAAAGTGTGGGAATTAAAAAGTTTTTCCTCTGGATGTAATCAATTTTAGTCCTTTTACTTTCCCTATCGCTTTACCATTACATGTATTTTTGCCTGACGTGTGTTCATTTGTAACATTCGCAGGGCTCCTGCTGTTTTATTTATGTGGCAGGTTATCATATATTTTATGCCATTATATATTGAACATATACTTATGTTGCATAACATCCGGGTCAGAGCCAGAGGCCCGGAGTGGCAGACTCTGGCTCGGGCAGAGTCGCATAATGATAAATCATGCCTCGGCCCCATGCTCGTTGCGGCTGTCATAAACAAGAACATTTGATTGAAATGATGCTTCGGGTGCCAGGGCAAGAGGATTCGCAGGAGGGGCTACTCACCTGACACATTCTTCCGCCGGAGACTCCCTCCGGTTGATTCTTTTCTGCCTCGTCCATTAAAGTTTCTCCACTTGCCAGTCAAATGATTCAGATAAGTGAAATTAACTTTTTGCCATTTCAATTATGTTCATTTCGCCCTTTTTTATATAATGGTTCGGCCAACTCACATGCCTGGGCTTATTTATTTATTAAATCTGTCTGTCAATCAGCAGGCCTGCCACGCCCACTCCGCTGTTGTTACTTGAAAAATGCGGTTTTAATGATAAAGAAAAGCCTTGCCGCAGAAATGTCGTTTACCAATTGATTGACATAAATAACAAACTAAATCAATTAACTTTAACAGAAGTATCTAGCTGCAGTAGCTTTTTAAAAAGGGGAATGAGACTGTCAAAAAATAAATAATTAAGCTAATTCCGGATCTTGACAATAAAACTATAATTTGTATTTCCGTTTCAGCTTATGTTAATTTTAAAAAATGTACAACCTAACCGAATTTAATATTTCCCTGATGAAGACTGATAGGTTTAATCCAGTCTGACTTTTTGAGAATTCCTCATATTTTTTACTTATAAACTGCAATGACAGCTTTAAGATGTACACAGCGTGTCTATCAGTGGGATTTTTTAATTTTAAATATATTTACAAAAGTGGAAAGATTATTGTTGAATAGTTTTTATTAATAGTCAGTATATTCATATCATATACAGAGGAAATTATTATTGCTCATTGCTCAGGAATTGAATTTTATATAAATAAAAATTTTTAAAATTCAGAACAGTTAGACAAAAAAACGCAAAGAATTAAATACTACATATTAACAGATTTTTAGTTAAGTTTTTTAAGGTTATCTGCTTGTTTGCTTTATTTTTATATAAAATAAAATTATTTATACCCTTTTCTTTGAGCTGTTTAATTTTTATTTATATAACAAAGATATTATTAAAATATATATTACAAAGTCTTTCAGTGCGTTCTGCCTATCTAGGCATTCTTAATATCATTTCATTTATGTTCGGCTACTTTATTAAAGTGAAAATGAAATGAAATGAAATAAAATATTTGGCTCTTGATATATGTATATTCAGAAATCCCCACAGCGATTTTTATGATGCAACAGGATTGGGATTGGAGGTGGGTTATTGTAACATTCATCCTGTGACTGACTGCCCACATATATACTGGCATAAATATACACACGTTTGTGTGAGTGTGCAGTGCGTTTGTTATTAAATAAATTGACTGACACACACGCTCGCACACAGAGCCACAATTGTCCAGTCAGTCACATCTGAGTCGAGTCGAGTCGAGTCGAGTCGAGATCTGGCACTGGATGTGTTCCTGGCCCTGGCCTGGCTATTTCATCATGTCATGAAAATTGTATGGAAATTTAATTGAAAACATAAGCCAAGGATAACAGGCCAAAAAGGACAGGCAATCACACACCCGCTCGCTCGCCCACCGAGCAAAATGGCGGCCAGGACGAGCTTAACAACTATGGCCGCCAGCTGTCCCATCTCCGGCACTCCACCACTCCCTTCGGCCCTGCTCATTGTTGCCTGGCGTGCACAGGAAGTGTACGAAATGATATAAATAAATAAACAAACTACAAGATAAAGCTATTTGCAATTTGATTGTCAATTTCCATGAGCGCTAGGAGGGCTGACGGGGGCCAAGGACCGCCCGGCTGTGGGAAAAGTTGAGTCGGGATTGTCAGGATGTTTCCGCCGCAAAAACGAAACTTTTTCCCTGCGAATTTCGGTTCATCTGTCAGTGGTTGAAGTCACATACTCATTGATGCAGTCAATCAAATTTCATAAGTGATTTTTGTTCTGCCAAGGAAACTTCGTTGCTGTTCGTTCTGTTCATTTTCATTTACATTTTTCGGTTGATTGCCTCGACTGCCGCTCCCTATGCCGTCCATTTCGATTTGGCAACCGAATTACCTTCAAGTCAAAGTTTAATTGGATTTGATTATTGTTTTTATATATATATTTTCCCCATTACTTTCTCTAGTTGAACGTTTTCCGCACAATTTAAGCCTGGCGCCAATTCATAAAAGTCTTTTGGATCCACCCAACAAACCACCCCCACCCGGCGCACTCATCCTAATGATCCACTTCAAAAGCCAGCGGCCTCGTCGACCCATTGGTAGCCCCTGGAAAAAGTGAAACCTAATTAAAAACCGCTTAATGCTGCAAGAACTCACTGGCCATGTGCTAATTTCATAATCCAAATAAAGTTTCAATTAATTTGGCCAGCGAAAATTTATTTTTTCAACCCCCTATTATTTTACACAACAAAAAAAGGCAGTTTCCCAAAGCCTTTTAGGCTTTTTTTTAAATATAGCTGCTGTTTATTTAACTAAACACGATGTGCTTTTAGAATTAAAGCTATACAGAAAAAGGTATTACAAAATAAAGTACACAAATACAGAGAGTTTAGAGAATTCTCATAAGCAGAAATATTATAAATAAAATGTAATTACACCTTTTCAATTACGTATGTCTGTGAGAGGCGCATGGGTTACGAGGTGTTTTATTTTTAAATATAATAAAAGCTTTCTCAAAATTCCTAAAATTATCACTTGACCTGATTTTACCGAGTATTTACTTTTTTTTTAATAAGCAACCAAGTTGTCTGTGGTTTTCTATTCAGCCCCAAATTCGACTTGCCTGTGAACGGTGCCAGGAACATTCAGTTCAATTCCAAATTCCAGAGCGAACGCAGCTCAGTACAAAAATATTCTTATTTAGTGTTTATAAATATATATTTCGGCTAGGTTTAAGCATAAAGTGAAAAATGTAGTATAAGGAACGAATTCAACGACACATATACATTATTACATTAAAATAAAAAACATTTAACTTGATTAAAGTTAAAAATAATCGGCGTCCTGCTTGCCCCAAAAAAGTGTAAGAATTTTTCTCATATCCTAATCGCTATGCTTAACCATCTGTCCTTTTTAGCTTCCCCTAAGCTGCTCTAGATTTATGCAAAATAATAAGCAATCCCCCTGGTTACTGAACAACAGGTAAGCATATTTCGTATATTCTTTTTAAATTCTAATTTTGAGCTTTTAGTTGCGACAGAGGATTCAGAACACTATGCCGCAGGGAGCAACGTAAGATTGATTATGCCTATTCCCTTAAAATCCTTTAACTTTATATATTTTAAGTGCTCCTGCTCCTGCGCTCAAGCTGCACTCAGTTTCTCCATTCGAGCTGCACTCAAATTTTCCTACCGATAGAACCAAGGTCCTACACACGGAACTAAACAAAGCAAATAATAATATATCAACTTTATTATAATAAAAATACACCTACACCTAAAAAAGAGGGGCCTATTAATTTTTTATGAGTAAGAACATAGCTAGAACTATCGTTACTTTAATTGTTGGTTGCTCTTCTAAATATCTTCAACCAGAAATGTCTCTGAACTGGACTCATCTCGTCTAAGTGATAGCGACTTCTGGTTATGGCTGACAGTTGCCGTTTGCCATTTGCCCGTCTGCTGCATTTTGCCTTTGCAGGCCAACTTAATAAATGGCTGACATTTGAGGCGTCCGTCTCGCCCGTCGTTTTTCCGGCATTTGTTTCGTCGTAATATAGCGCTACATTCTGCGGGCATAGACACTGCTCCCACACACTGGTTGGTCCGCGCTAGCATTTACAAATAATTCCACTGGCTTCCGGTCCCGTCCCTTGGCGAACTGTGGCTGTCAGCAGCCGAAAAGTATGCTCATATATTAAAAAGGATTCCCTTAGTCTCGAGAGTGACTGCTGCTGCCCCCACTGTTTAATAACCAAAACCCCAACGCAAATACCGAACCGAGTCCGGTGGGGAGTGTGGGGAGAATTTGTTGCGCTCTCGGGCGAGAGAATTACGGTGGACCCACATTTCTTTTATTTATCGGTTGGCGCGACGCGGTCTGGACTATGCATCGCAGTTATATAAAAAATCGCACATCCGCCCAAACATTCGCATCATACGAATATATATATATATATATATATTTATGTATATCCCTCACTCAGATCCGTTTAGCTCGGTCGCATTTCCGCTGCAACTTTTTGTCGTTCGATTTTCGTTTCGCTTCGTCCTTTCGTAAAACATTTTTCGCTGTGGGGGAAACTGGTGAATCTGATGGGAGAGGGGCTGCTCTTTGGACTTACGAAATATGCTCGAGTGGTTTATAATTTTTGCTGCCAAACATTTTTTTGCCGGTCTGCGATGTCGGTGCCGTGGGGTTAATGCCATGCCACATGAGTTCAGGCCGAGGATGCGTTTCGGGTTCGGAATAGCTGTTGAAACGAGTTGACAATTGGCGGGTCGAAAGGGACGTCATTTGTCTGCATGCCCGGCTTGGGATTTATATCCGCAGACATCGCCAATGGTGGAGTATCATTTATGGAGGTATTTAAATTTCCAAGTGCTTTTTAATTAAGCGTAACGGGGGTTTCCCTTGTGAGTAGAATGTTGACACATAATTCTGAAAAGGTTGGTGAATGGAATTGTGTCTTTTATATATTTTATATGTTCTTTCCAGTATTTTTCTAGTATAAAATTAAGTATTTAATTTTTATAGTTAAAATATTGCCATATTATTTAATTTTTCTAATATTAAGTTAATTTTAAATGTATTTGATTTGTCTTTAAATCTTTTAAGAAAAATTAATTAAAGACTTATAATAATTAAATGGGTAAATTTCAATTTAGAATTTATTGCTAAGTATTTACCAATAAAAACCTTTAATTTAGATCTCAGTTATTCAAGACTTTATTATTTATTTGACACTCAGTTGGGTAAAACGAGGGTTCTGCTTCATTTTTAAGTGATTATTTTCAACTGCTTGCATTAGTCAGTCAAAACAGTATTGAGTTGATGGCTAGTAAGCTTTCCTATGTAAAAAATCAAGGCAAATTCATCACAAATTCAAAAGAAATCGCAAGCAACCAGAGTTTGTCTGATTGTCTAATATTACCAAGCACAGTACTCAATTTCCTTCAGCAAGGAGTTCACCAAACCATTCCACAATTTATGTTTCTACAAAAATAATAATGTCAAGCGAGTCGTTGCTCTTCTCTAACCAACCACCGAGCGTCACAGCCAGGAGTATTCAGTACGTGTAGCATCGTAAAAATACAAACATTAAAAGTCCATTACCGTTGCATACTTTTCAGCAGAAAAGCGATACTTGCCCCGGCCTTCGTCCTGGTCCTTTTCAACTTCTCCCCCTCACCGCTCTGCCTCGAATTTGAATACATACATTTATTTGACAATTTCAGTTTCAGAGTATTTTTTGTGAGTGCCCGGGCAGACCTAACACAACTCATGAACGAATTTGTTGAAATGTTACGTATACGCCTCGGTGTTCGCAATGAATTTTTGCTCACTCTGCAGATGTGCACTTGATTGGCGTTTTCAGACGCAACATCGAAATATTTCAGGAATTTTTTTAAATATGTTTTGTTGTGCTTTGATGACGTTTTCCAAAACTTTATTTTTGCAAAGTTAGGAGAAAGGTTTCACCTGCAGCTCGATTAATTGTGCTGGCTAACTACAAAATAAACTAAAAGCTGGGATTTCACTTCATCTAAGAGTTTATTTTGTTTAAATAACACCAACAGCTGCAGGAAGTTTTAATTAAATTAGCCAATTTAACTTCGAGTACTACGATCTCTGCTTTTTTATAATTATTAAATTAATTGCCAAGGCAATCACATTTCTAGTAGAACTGTCATATCAAAATTTTTGTAATAAACTTTTCTAAAATAGAACCCAGTTAAAAACCGAGTCCGCCCACACATGAATTTTGAAAAGAACATTCTCTTTAACCCCTAACACCAAGTGGACCCAGTTAAGAGCTCTTAACACAAAACTGTGTCAAATATGCACGCCTGCCATTTTTGGCACGAAACCCCTTTCGCTCGGTTTTAATATCCCCTTCAAATTAGTTCGCATTTTAAATTGCCAGCTGCCTAAAAACGTAACAAAAGCCTGGGAAACGGCGAGGCAATTTGCGTTTGCGACCTCAGCGCTGATTATGACGACGGCGACCAGGGCACATTAATGCTGATGAGATGTTGCCGCTAAGTAGCATTCCCAGAACCCATTTCATACTCTCACTCCCAGAGCGGCTTCTATTTCCATTCCCAGGTGCCAGGTAAGCCAAGAGCCTGACGCTAGGAGGAAATGGGGCACCGGTGACCCCCGCGAAACAAAAAGAATCTTAGCGGTTGCCAGGGCAGCGCCAAATTCTCTCTCTCTCAGCTGACTCCCTCTGACTCTCTCTTGACTTTCCAATTAAATATGCACATTCTCATTAAAAGTTTGCGCCATTAATAAACGCCAACAGGGATGTTATTTAATACGGTTAAAAAGCACGACACACGTGGTGTGGAGTGGGCGCTGGGAGCATCTCTCTGCTCCTGCTCCTGCTCCTGCTCCTGCTCCTGCTCCTGCTCGTGTGGCAGGAATCCGAGGCGGCGGTGAGGGGTTCCCTCGCACACTGCATTAAATTAAACATGCAGACGTGTTTCGGCTTGGCGCTGGGATCTGGATGCTGGAAGCTTGGAGCTTGGTCCTGCCACCGCCCACCTGCTGGAACAAAGCTCATAAAATTTGCAAATGTAAATAATTTTCTTAACGAAATTTCCACGTTTCTGCTGTCTGGCTGTCGGCTGTCGGCTGTCTGCAGGACCTTCAGGTCCTTATGTCCTGGACCACATTAAAGCTCGTCAGTGCCTGGCTGCAAATTTGTCAACTGACAGGGCCACAACATAGAACAAGACACGACACATATGGCCAGTGCCCTCCCCTCCGCCCGGCATAAATAATAAATAATTGAAAATGTCTCACGGGAATGTTAGCTGCTTTTGGCTTCGTGTGAACTTTGCCTGCCAACAACTTGTCCCTAATATTAGAGCAGGCCAAAAACCGTGTCGTCGTCGTGGGCGGTATTTGCTCTATACACGCGCCGGGTCCATCCACCATCTACTGCCGGGTGATTCACGGCCAAGAACCTGATTCGACTTAAGTATCTGTTGGGCGCTGCCACCATCCATTCCGATATGAAAATTCCGATTCTGTGCGGTATCTGAGCGGTGCTTCTTTGGTGTAATTTCTGATTCGAGATAAGATAAGGTCGCGGTTGCAGCTCACGTAAGCAATTAGCTAATATAAAAATCAGATTTCCCTTTAATAAATTGCCTGACTCTGTTTACATTAGTCGGACAAGATCTTTGCGCTCTGGAAAGGGCCTCTGAAGTTCGTTGTATGCTATTTGGGCCCATACATACTTTGGAAGGTAGTTTCCCAAATCCTCCACTGAAGTCAAGCACATTAATTGCATACAACTAGGCGCTTTGATGGCAAAATGTTGACAGCTCGCTTTCTTGGCTTATTCTGTACTTTCGCCGTTGGTTGCCTCGGTTTCTTGGTCAATTCCAGCGGGAAATTAAAGTAAAAGTACGCTTTTTAGCCTCAGACATATCGTGTACAGCGCCACGCACTTCAGGCCCGGCCATCATGGATTTGTTCAGATGTTGGGGGGCGAAATTGTGGCTCATTATGTATTTATGCCAATTTCTGGCTCCCCACTATACCCCACTATGTGTGTGTGTGTGTGTGCTGGTGTTGGCTCTGCCGCAATGACATGTAAAACCTTTTTGCGGAGCCTACGAGTGTGTCTTCAGGGGAGTCCCCGTGGTTGGGAAGCTCCCCTTGCCTACCTGGCCAACAAGCATTTAATGACTTTGGCTTGCTCTCTTTTGGGACGCATTTAGCGTGTAAATTCCACTGTACACTGTACACCACTGTACATATTCCGGGGCCGTTACAATTTTTACTCCTTCAGCAATCGTAAAGGCGGGCCTGTGCGCATATTTCAGTTATTTTTATTTCGGTGTTACTTTTTATGCACTCGCACACAGGCACACCTCCACGTATGGACACGTTTCTTACCGGCTTTATGGGTTTGCATGTTTTTTATATTCTCCGAGAAGCTGGGCGGGATGTCGTCTTAGGGTTGAGGGGTGAAATTTTGGTTTCGGATATTGCCAAGGGATTTGCTTTGTGTGCCTTCAAAATGCTGATGGCTCCAAACGAGAGAGAGGATGATAAAAATAAGTTTTTATATGGATTGTGCTTGGCCTGACATAAATCATAACCTTTCCATATGGCCAATGTCGTTGGCCAAACGCAAATCAAGCACTAAAGGAGATAAAGTTTCCTTTTTGTGGAGTAAACTATGAAAGTACAGAACTCACAAAAGGTATTGAAAAGCGAGCTAATGATATGAAAATGAATTAAATAATATTTATATTTATTTATAATTATACTACGGTGAAACATTGCATCTTTAATTTAAAGTCCTTCAATGTTAAGGTAACTTCCTAATTACCATGTGCGGTGTTCTTGCTGCGCAGTTCCTGGGCTCACCTTGTGCTCCTTCCCCTTCTCTGTCATATCTTAGCGATTAATTAATGTCACTGACATTTGTCAAGTGGAGTTTCATAATTTGCCAGCCTTCCCTTGCCATCCCTTCTCCTGATGGACGACAACATTAGTTTTAATAATAAATTAACCTGGAGCTCAAACACGTCTGCTTATCCTGCTACCTTGTCAGTCCGAATCGCTGGCAAAGCCATTCACCCTCCACCGAATCGATTGTACTCATTCCATCACAGAAACAAGTTAAATACTCGAAAATTTGAGTACTATTCCTGTCTAGAATAATGTAATATTTAATTTCTATTTATTTAACTCAGTGGGATTTAGAAAAACATTCATACATAAATCTTACATTGCTCTAAAATACTCATAAATAACACAGGGACTTCAAATAATGAGTCCCATCAACAGATCCGAGAGCCAGCAATGGATGATCAAGGCGTATACCAAGTGTAGAGATCTCATTGGCATTACTACACCAAATTATTTTTCAATGGTTGTCTATAAGGATGAGGATTTCATAAAACCAGCAGATCGTCATAAGCTGAAGCGGGAACTAGCCTGGGAGCGTAATGTCTTGGATGTGGGTAACCTGGTGAGAGCGGTTGCCGCCATCCTATCCGTAGCTGCCATCTTTGTGCTCCTAATTCTTCTTGTATGCGGAGTCAAGCGGCGACCCAGAACAAAACCCGATAGTGTAGGACAGCAGCCTGTACACCAGGAAGATCCAGCAGAAACACTTCAGGTCAAAACGAAAAAGAAGCTTAGTTTGAAGAGGCTGATGCGCCGAAGCTTTCGCCGCTGTTGTGTGCAGACTCAGGCGCAGGCAAGGCAGCACGAACTTAAGACCAGGAAACGGGTAGCTGTCCACCAGGAACACAGCCAGCGGAAACTTGTTGAGTGGAATAAAGCACGGGAGCGAAGTTTGCAGAGAAAAGGGGACAAAGTAGTTCGTTACATAGAGAAAGAGTATGATCGAAGGCAGAAAAGTAAAGAAGGAGGTGTTAGTTAATCGAAGTCAACTTTACTATGTTTTAGTTTATTTTTAAAATTTAATAAAAATATTCATGTGATTTCTAATCTATTTATGTGATGTCTATATATAGCCATTTCCTTAGATAACTGAACTAAGCACTACCAGAAGAATCTACGTATGTGTCGGATGACATTTTAGATAGCTTATCAGTAACACTCTTTGTGTAATATATTTCTTTCAGTAATATTTTAATATTTTAAGAATTATAATTTCAGCAAAACTACAGGCCACTTTTTGGAAGTACAGGAAATTAATTAGTGGCCATCTTGTTACTGATACTCGCTTCCAGACTGATTCCGAGAGTGCGGGAATGTTAAAGCAGGGGCAGCAGCATTTTTATATTAGCTTCAATGTTTTTGCCAAACAGTTTGCCGACTTCCGGTTTCGGGCGCCAAGCCAGATGGCAAACTCAAGGTCTCCATACTTCCCGTTGCTTTTTTTTTGTTGTTGGCAGAGAAATCATTAAACTGATTTATATTCCGTTTGATTTCAGCTCCGGACTAGCCTGACTCCGCTTCATTCTGCACACTGAACTTGAGTTCAAGCTGTGTAAAAGGGTCGCAGCCCCTGACTAAGCCCGAAATTCGATAATTCAAGTCAATTTCGTATCTGTCGGGGTCGTTCAAGGGTTAAGGGATTCCTTTTGCTTTTTGTATTTTTTGTCCTTTGTTTGTTTGTCTTTTCCACCGGCAAGTCAAGTGTAAAATAATGTCGGCAAAACACTTTCGCAACACATGAAACCTTTTTAACAATATTAGTTATTCATTAAACATTTATATGTTTAAAGATTCAAGTTTGTTTTCAACAAAAATATATATATTTAGCTTTAAACTTGTAAATTTTGAATTATTTATTTATTAAATATATGTAAATAAAAAGGGCGTTCTGGACTTTAAGCCAACGATACATTTTCTATTCTGATTCGCCTTAGGCTTATCTGCTGTATGCTCTCCTTCTATAGAAGATTTTTGCCTTTTTTTCCGCCAGGCAACGTTGAAAGGTATTGAGTTCCAATTTTATTTCGTAGAAATATTTTTTCATATAAATTTTCTTAGTTATAGTTTGCTATATCTCGGATTTTAACGCAACGCCCTTTCCAGGTTAACAAGTATGCTTTTACAAATATTATAATTTATTAATGTAGGATTGTATATTCCTGACTGCAGTAATGGTATTTTAATAGTTTTCGGATAAGTTTGGCAGAATTGAGCTCTAATTTAAAATCAATAATTATATCGGAGTGTTTATCTTAACCACGATACCTCAATTTTTTCTCATTCCCACCAAGTAATTAGTGATTTATGGATAACTATAGCATTCCTTGTTTATTTACAAGAATTCCTTAAAGTTTGATGAACGTTTTATGGCACCATTAATCTTTTTTAGTCTGTTTATATAATTAATAAATATTTTTATACTCATGGGGTAAATCCTGAAGTTGTACTTTTTCATTAATCAAATTAAAAATATAAAGTATCTAATTTCATATGGCTTGCGAATACATACAATGGATTCCGGCACGCAATTGATATGATCAGGCCGTGCACTAAACTTGTGTCATTATCAAAATTAAATGTAGTTTCGTGTACATACAAACATTTTGCTTCTACGACTTCTATATTGATTGTTGTAGGCAGTCAGCTGTTTATACCTGGCACTCGAAGAGTAAAAGGGTATACCAGATTGAATACAATGCATATTGATCAGCCTGTTAAATAAATATATTTAGCTATTATTTAGCTCTGGACATTTTTATTTTTACAGGGAACTATACTAGCACCTGCAGCTCTTTTAAAGTATTATACATACTTATTTTTGTAAACTTTCCGATACTTAAATTCAGAGGTATGTAAGCAAAGATGGTAAATATGTGCAGTTGACAACATGGCTTGTCCATATGTTACTACATATGTATTAAATGCCTTTGTGCACCTGTAGTATGCATCTAATTAATTAAACAATTGTAAATTCCTTTGATAAATTAACGTCACCAGGCCTGACCGCACACAAACACGCATGGTAGTACTTCGAGAAGGAGGGTACTTGAGTTGGGGGTGTTGGTATGCAGGGAGCCGGAGTTCCTTCCCACATCGTTGGTTGATTCTGCAAATTTAGCGCGAATTCTGCTACCCGCCATGTTATGTGTCTGTGACAAACTCTATTAAATGATCAATGAAAGGAAATGGGAAACGTGTACCCAAAATTCCCCGTGTTTTCAGTCCCGACGTGCGCGAACAATTAAAGAAATTAAAATCTTTTAGGAGACACCCGTATCCAAGAGATAGCGCATGCCATCAAATCAGCATCCCAGCCAAAATCAAGGTCTGATATACTGATAAGGCCTGTCAATGGTACATATCAGCTTTCATATAAAAGTGGGCGACACTTGCGAAACCATCATTCGAGCCCAAAGCTCCCTACGAGTCTTACGCAGCTCCAAATAGCCACACAAAGGAATAGCTGCCGACAGAATGAACAGTGCGATAAGTATGGACCCAAGGACTTTAGACCCGCCACATCAAATCAAGAATAACCCGCCTCCCTCTTGCAGTACTTGCCTGTGTCGCCATTTTGGTGGCCAGCACCAGTGCTGCCAGTGTGCAGCCCGCTGTGAAGACAATCAACAATCAGCTATACAGGCGTTATGTGTGCGCTCACAAGCCTGACGGATTCCGTGCCCTCGTCCCGGGAAGTTGCTCCCAGTATTACGAGTGTCAGTCCGCAGTGGCCCTTGTGAACACTTGCTCCCGCTTCTTCGATCCCAAGGTCCAGGGATGTGTCAACTACAACACGGGCTGCATTGAGGTTCAGTCTGCATCCTCGGGTGTGGTAGCCGCTGCAGATTCTGTTGCGCCCTGTGCCGGAGAAACGACTACTACTACTTGCTCTCCTGGAGAAGCAACGACGACGACCACCTGTGTTCCAACGCCAGTTGAAACTACAACAACATGCTCTCCAGCACCTGTAGAGACGACGACAACCTGCTCTCCAGCACCTATTGAGACGACGACAACTTGCTCTCCAGCACCTGTTGAGACGACGACAACCTGCTCTCCAGCACCTGTAGAGACGACGACAACTACAACGTGCACGACAACAACTGCTACTACAACAACTTGCTCAACAACAACTGCATCTACCACAACAGCTTCTACAACCACCTGTTCAACAACAAGTGCTACTACAACAACAGCTTCTACAACAACAGCTTCTACAACCACCTGTTCAACAACAACCGCTACTACAACAACAGCTTCTACAACCACCTGTTCAACAACAAGTGCTACTACAACAACAGCTTCTACAACAACAGCTTCTACAACCACCTGTTCAACAACAACTGCTACTACAACAACAGCTTCTACAACAACTTGCACTACAACAACAGCTACTACAACAACTTGCACAACAACAACTGCTACTACAACAACTTGCACTACAACAACAGCTACTACAACAACTTGCACAACAACAACTGCTACTACAACAACGTGCACAACAACAACAGCTACAACTACCACCTGCACAACGACAACCTGCACTCCCGCACCTGTTGAGACTACAACAACCTGCTCTCCAGCTCCAGTTGAGACGACGACAACTTGCTCTCCAGCGCCAGTTGAGACGACGACCACCTGTGCTCAATCTCCTGTGACGACGACAACTTGCGCCCCTGTTGAAACTACGACAACCTGCAGTCCGGTTGAGACTACGACAACCTGTGGTCCGGTTGAGACTACGACAACCTGTGGCCCTGAAGTAACCACTGCCTGCAGTGGAAGCACTGCCGCTAAGGCTCAGGTCTCCTCCATGAAGGTGCGCCCAGCTAGACCCATCCGACCAGCCAAAGTACCCCTGGTGGAGGCCGCGCAGCTGGCTGCTCTCAAGCCCCAGGAGCTGAGCATTGCCACCTACACCAAGTATGTGTGCCGCAATAAGCCCGACGGCTTCATGTTGGCTTCGCTGAAGAGCTGCTCCGACTACTATGTCTGCCGCTACGGAAAGCCACTGCAGGTAAGCTGCGGCGACAAGTACTTCAATGCGCTCAAGGGAATCTGTGATCTGCCCGAGAACACCCGATGCGTCCAGCCCCAGGCCTAAGGAAAGACACGATGCCAATACTGATCGACTTGCCCGATACAAACACTATTAGATTGAGTTCCTGACCCCACCATGACTTGTGTGTCCGATCGAGTCCTAAAATATTATACCTTATACTATGACAATAATAGATGCAAAAGCTAATACAAGCTAAAAAAATTTAATTATTTTTAATTCAAACTTTGAAAAGGGTTCAAGGAATTTAGTAGAAGAATTTTACTTCCATAGGTTTACGATATCTCATTTACCTTCTGTCTTACCTTGTATAAAAAATCGGTTCATATATAAAACCCCTACAATACTAGGCTGAGAAACACCTTGGCTTACGACTCCTTTTAGTCCCCCCCCACTATCCCATTAAACTCAAGATCTGGGCCCAAAAGTTATGTGATGCAGACCACAACAGGCACCAAAGCTGGCCACAATGCGCTTTAAGGCTTATCGAAGAGCTGGACCCTGCTGGGAAAATTGGGGATAGTTTTGGCCTCGGATTAGATACCGATGTCTGTGTCTGCCCATAAAATGTCTGCTTAATCCCAAAGGCTGTGCCCTTCCGGTGCTGTGCGAACTGCTTACCGAAAGCCCATGTGCCTCACCGTACACCGAAGAAGTTGCTTTGCGTTAAATTCAAAACGTCAAGTCGACATACCTGAAAGAGTTTTCAGGGCTCGAGAGTGACTGGAAAAACTCGTAAATAACGCGACACATTACAAAGCAACAGAGGATGCCAAACTTCATCTACTAGCAGGCAAAAAGGAAGAACGCATGACTTTCGGTTTTCATTTAGACTTTGTGTAGGCGGCCAAGGAGAGAGAGAAGTCAGACTCGATGCCGGCAGCCATTTGCCGAGACATGTTTGCAAATGGGAAAGTACACAGGTTCACGGAATGAAAGGAGAGATCCTTACTGGCTTTCCCAAACGAACAGACGCGCTAAGACCTCGGATTCCCAAGAGCCGTTAAAGGCTTAGGCGACAAATTTGCTCCAGAGGCGCCAATGAGTTCCCCCAAGAAAGCACACACACACAAATTTATTAGGTATGAGGATTGGCTCCAAATTTTAATGAGTACCATGGATATGACTGCGTAATCAAATTTCACTCCTTCCAAATGCCTATCACGGACCCACCTGCAAAGAAAATGAAATATAGTTAATGTACGAGATTACCCAAGCCTTCAAGCTGTGCACATTGCAAATTTCGGAATGGCCGACATTCTCGCATTTAGGCCCTGCCAATGGGGGGCTTCAAATTGGATGCTGGCCCCATACGCACTGCAGGCGGCCCGAATGCCGAACGGCAGTTCAAATAAACAAAGGCCAAAGCACGAAAAATTTTGTAATAAAGCCAACACACACACACACACACACGGGAGTCCCCATCCTCTGTTCAATGCCAGATTCCTCTTGGCAACGGCACCTGACGCCGGCGGGAAGGCCTCTGAAATGAAATCAGCTTTTTCCCCTTTTGCACCTGCACACTCTCACAACTGATGCGACTTTCCTCTTCGCTCTTCGGCTCAAGAATTCAAATTAGAGTTTTGTTTACAAACGGAGCCAAACAATCGAAGCCGCCGTCTCTTTGTGCAGTTATTGAATTGCGATAACCCTCCGCCCCAGCATCCACGGGAAGCGGATGAAATTTTTATTGCCCCCCCCAAGAATACTTCAACTCTCGACTCCCTCACTCACTCACTCACTCACCTGGGGTTACGGCTGATGTGTTCCTTAAATCCTTCTGAAGCCTAGCAGGTGTACAGACCGTAGGGCCAACAGGCAGGACCGCATGGCCCACAGCCCTTGGGTCCGCCGCAACAGGAGTAGCTGCAGGGTCCCAGCGACAGAGCGCAGGGTCCGCACCACGGGCCGCACCAAGGTCCACAGGGTCCCGAAGGACCATAACCATAGGGACCACAGCCAAAGCCAAAGCTGCCACACATGATGGGATCGTTTGGAGCTTTAAAGGAAATTTTGTTACACTAACATTGTTATCGGAAAAGAGTTGTTTTTTCTGGAAGACTCACCAAAACTTCACGGATAAAGAAACCAAGGAAAAGCTTTAAGTGAAAATTTTGTTGGAATTTTGCCAATGAATTTTAATTTAGAAACTTTCAGTCCTACCTGAGAGCTCTAGATAAAAATGAATACTAAACGATACTGAAATGGCACTCCATAAGCCTTAGCCGTTTGAAGTTTCCAGCAGCGCCTACTGATCGTTCTTTTATTTATTTATTATTTAAAATAAACACCTCTTGAAACAAAAATACTAAAAACGAAACGAAAGTACAGCTTAAAAAGCAGCTTCGTGGGCTGTTAATGGGCGAACAACTTTTTTTGGGTGGCGGCATTAAATTCGAATAATTAGCCAAAAGGCTTCCCAGTTGAGGCAGAGAGAAATGCCGCAGATCCCATTAAAATCAACGAGTCGAGAGTGTAAAATTAAATAATATAATAACCGAATTGGGTCTTTAAATTTCCGAAATATAAAGCCGGGCCGATGCTAAGGGAAAGAAGTCGGCCAAACCTCCAGTTAAAGCCAACTCCGGGACGGTGGAGGGTTCAACGAGCTCGACGATGCGATGGGATGAGGGTAACAGCTGCCGGGATCTCCACTCTCTGGGGATAAATTAGTGGTTTTGCCCTCTAATATAGTCATCGGGCTGAATGCCCCCGCCATTTGTCATCGCCACCCTTGGTGGCGCCATCCCTTGTCGCACTGATTTAATATTTATTTTATTAATACGAAATTAACATAAAAAATTTGTCAAAATATTCTGACACTTGGCATTGGTATGCACCACCTCCCAGTGGCCCTGGCCAAAAAGGGGGTTGCAACTGGGACTTCACCTTGCTGGGCTGGAGGGGTGGCTTGTTATTATTTTGACACTTGCCAAACAATTGGCATGCGAAATGAAAACCCAGCTGCCTTAAAGAACAACAACTCCAAGACGCGGTGGCGCTGAACGAAAATTTTATTATGGAATTTCGTAAATTAAATATTTACTCGACAGCTGTGCGAAGGACTTAAGCGTGCTTGGGACCAGGACCAGGCGCCACCCGAAAGTGCGTAGAGCTTCGTCGGCGCGGCTGCTGTTGATTCAATATTGTGCTGAGGCAATAATTGAATTTAATAGCTGGCTGGGCAAATGCTTTAAAGTTTCCTGAAATATGACGAGGCAGGAGCGTGTTTAAAGTCGCAGCACAGATTCTCAACAGTCTCAACGTTCCCTCCGAAGGATTCTGCATTCGATTACCCCACCGATTAGCTCACTCACGGCATCAACTCACTTACCAGAAGCACATTTTGCCAACCAAAGTCAACAGCTAAATTGGGAGCCTTAAATTAAAAACAAAAGTAAATACTTCGGGAGGGAGCAGGCGGCAGCAGAAGGAGCAGGAAGAGGTGGGAATGGCAATGGCAGGACGAGTCGAAAAGAGCAGCGTAAACGCGCTGTACGTTGTGTCACTAATTCAGGTAATTTGTCACTTTATTTACATTTTAAATGAATGTTATTGTGGCCGTTGACGGTGGGTGACGGTGGGTGGAAAGTGGGTCCTGGCGGGGTAGCTGGTAGCTGGTAAGGACAGTAAGTAACCAAGAGAAAACCAATTTCCATTTTCGTTTTGCGGGAAACGCAGCAAACGGCGAGGGCAAAGACAAATGACTGACTGACTGAGGACTGCGGGCCAAAGGACGAAACACAGACAGGACAGGAAAGGCCCAGAAAAACCCCTTTTTGCTGCTTTGTCCCTGTTCAAGTGTCGAAGCCGAAGGAAAGGCAAGTGAAAAGGACTCAGCCACGACCAAGAAATGCGATTAAAATTTGAACATTGAGGCGAAAGGCAAAAGACGTTTTGCGGTAACCGTCACGTAGGCTAGAAGGCAGGGGGACACGGACAAAGACAGGGACTGGGCTGAAGTCGTGGGTCCGTGCTTAATTTGAATGAAGTGGCAACATTGTTAATAGCCCGCATCTGCCCGAGCGAAGCGATCCTAGTCCTCGAACCCTCCTAACCAGCTCTCAGGTGTGTTCGTTCGCCTCTAATGATTCTGTTTACCTTTGCATTTTATGTGCACAGATCCTCGAATGGAGAGTGAATGTGTAACCAAGACCTGAGCAAATATTTGCTTGGAAAAACATCGAAAAAAGGAAGAGGTTCATGAAGCACACAAACTAAGGGTACCACTAATTTTTTATTGGGTTAAAAAATATATTTTAAAGTTTATTTTCTACTTATAAAAATTCCCAGAGAAATTCTTACAAGTTTTAAATTAATTTTAATCGAAAGGGCAACGTTAGATTGCTTATTTTCATAATGTAATCAAATTTCTTGGGCAAACAGATGGCAGGAAAATTTTCAATATGAATTCAAGTGTGCTGAACAAGATGATATTTATATTTCTTTAGAGAAATTAAAATCCTCCAAGCAAATATTGGCAACTATTTGAGATGTTCTGTCGTTCGGTGAATTATTTTAAAAATTATTTAACTGGCACTGCTGCTGTTTTCAGGCTTTCAATTAGATGGGAAAAAAGGTATTACAACAGCATCCCCGCCACCCACTGTATGCAATGGAAAATTCAATCAGCCCAGCCAGAGCTCCCTCCACGTATCCTTCGCGCACAGTGTGGCGCTTATGAGCGCCCGGCTGTCCCATAAATTTTTGCCGGGAGCCAACACATCGCAGTCTCCGGCCACCTTTTCCCTGGCGTGTTCACCTTTTGTGGGCCCACAAATAAAAATAAACACACGTTCCTTTCTCGTGTTCATTGCCAAAACGTGTCTCGGGCGACGTTTCCCCTTCATTCTTCTGATGGGAAACAGCAACCGCAAGGACCAAAGGAGGAGCACTTTTTCAGCCATCTTGGGGACCCGCGGTTTTTGTCAGACCGAAGACAAAGAGTGCTCGCATCCGCATCAAAAATAGGTGAAGGGCAGAATGGGCGCATAAATATTTGAAACATATTTACCCTGCCATATTTTGCGTTGCCTTTTCGGTCTTCTCTCTCTCCTTAGCTGGCTGACCACGTAGGCTATCAATGTCCAATCTTCCGCACTCAACAATTTCGCCAGACCCAAGCTGAATTTATTTTATCTTGCTCATAATTTGCTTATTTTATTTGCTTTGATTTCTTCTGAAGTTCGCTTGAGTGATGGGATGGAGTGGCATTATGTAAATCCAAAAGTCGTAGCTTTAAACAAGTTAAATTTGATGGAATCCGGGCTTTTGCATCCTGAATTCTGTAACTATAAGTAAAAATAAATATTCTTAACTCTGGAACACGGCTTTAACAAGGTATTTTCGTTACCTTAAGATGTGGTAAATCGAAATCACTGCACCATGTATGCCTTACATGCTCAGAGAGCTTCGCTTTTACCGCTCGCTTATTGTTTATATTGTTTTAATTAATTTCATTTTGAGTTCTTGTCTTTGCCACAGACTCCGGGGAGAGGCTTCCGTGAAGTATTTTATGCTCACGTGCGCAGAAACGATATCGCCAACTCTTGAGCCGAGTTGTGTGGGCCAAGTTGTGTGCCCTGTTAAGTGGTGAACGCTTCCCGACGCCACCACTTCTGCTCCCGCTCCCATTGCCCCTCCATGCTCCTGCTCCTGTTCCCATAGTCCCCTTAGGCCTTTGGAATCGACGATGCCCGCCTGGCTGCCTTCCGGTCCTCGACTATGTTTGTGCAATGAAGCGTTGGGCTTTTATAACGCCAACAGTCAGCTAAGAGACTCCGGGATGAGCGGCCAGATGGGACGGGCGTAGTCAGTCATTGAGAAGCTGTAAAAAGCTGCAGGGAAATTCTTAATTTACAAAAAGGAACGAAAGGAAAACCCCTGCGTAATAAATGAAACGTAAAAGAGAAAGAGGACGAAACTTAACAACTTGCCAGGAGACGGGAGGGTCGACGGTGACTCCGACGGAGCTCCTTCGCCGGACAATCGCCGGAGTGCTTCAGTGCCCCCGACAGTTTTTGGTTTGGACTTCAGACTTCATCTGGCTTTCCCCTTGGTCCGTGGTCCGTGGTCCATGGTCCTTGGTCCTTGGCCACGCCACGCACTGAAAGCTTTCCGCTCCACTTGTCTGCTGCTTTGATTCTCACGGTTTTTTATTTGAATGCCTCTTATTCCCCCTCAGCAGCAGCAGCAGCAGTAGCAGCAGCAGCAGCAGCAGCGGATGAAGGACGCTCTACCTTCGCCACCTGCCCGAGCTGAGCAAAGCTGTATCTTTGAGATACTTAGATACGTATATATTTTAATGTGCGCTTTATCAACAGCTTTGGCTTGGCTCTATCTCGGACCGAATACTGAAGGATGGGGTCCAGGTGGGCACATTCCTCTCCAAGAGGAAGAGCCGTTGGCTCGTGCTGTGCTTTTGTTGCCTTGGGCGAGGCACGTCAAGGGACTTTGCTCTTCGTCAGGAAAATCGCATGCTGGAAGTCAAATTTATTTCCATGGCGTTCCGACTGCAGTTGGCAGGACTCTTTGTCAATACGGAAAACGTTACCATTGACTATGTTTTCACCGATTGATGGGTTTCTATCAGTTACAACCTTACATCACTAATTTAGTAAATTATAAACAGTATTATTGGACAGGGCACGTAAATAATCATTATTTTTAATTTTTTTAAACAAAAAAATCATTCACTTGGAAAAGTCACATAAAAACAAGAAAGGAAGCTAACTTCGGCTTACCGAAGTTTATATACCCTTGCAGATTACAATTGAGCTATGTAATTAAAAACGAAATTTTAAGAAACTTTAAATGGCCTAATCTCAAATTTGATGAAAATATGTCGAGAAACAACCGAGTTATGATTTTTTCTATTATTTCGCTGATGTTCCTATGACAGCTATAGAATATAGTCGTTCGATTTTCATGAAATTTAAATTAAATCTCTGGAATAATATTAAGTGGCCAAATCTAAAGTTTGATGAAAATATGTTGAGAAACAGCGAAGTTATGATTTTTTCTATTATTTCCCTGATTGTTCCTATGGCAGCTATACGATATAGTCGGCCGATCCATATGAAATTTGGTATGTCGTATTATGTTGCCAACAATAGCATTCTTACAAAATCTGAATTCTCTAACTCTTAAAACACCGAAGTTATCCCATTTCCGATCAATCAGTTATATGGCAGCTATAGGATATAGTCGGCCGATCCCGGCCGTTCCGACTTATATACTGCGTGCAAAGGAAAGAAGGGTGTGTGCAAAGTTTCAAGTCGATAGCTTTAAAACTGAGAGACTAGTTTGCGTAGAAACAGACAGACGGACAGACGGACAGACGGACAGACGGACAAAGGGACAGACGGACAGACGGACATGCTTATATCAACTCAGGAGGTGATCCTGACCAAGAATATATATACTTTATAGGGTCGGAGATGTCTCCTTCACTGCGTTGCACACTTTTGACCAAAATTATAATACCCTCTGCAAGGGTATAAAAAGAATTATACCAATCGGCTACAATTGGGGTGCTCTTTCAAGATGCGCAATGATTACACAATTCCCGATTTTTTATATATTGA